>JASSUY010037099.1:0-10609 GCA_032466535.1 Forpus xanthops | reverse complement strand
CCCCCCAAAATGGCGCCGCCCGCACCCCCTCACCGCCGTTCTCCACACCCCGATCGGCTTCCGCGCTAACTCCCACCTTCACCAATCAGAACGCGGCATCCTCCAGAAGGGGCGGGACCAACGGCCGCAAGGCGCTTTTCTCCAATTCCATTGGATGTTGTAGCTGTCTATCATCGCTTCTTCGCTTCCCATTGGATGAGCCGTGGCGGGAACCGGAAGTTCCCGCAGCCGCCGTTCTGAGGGGACGGAGGGTCTCCGGGCGGCCATGTCTACCCCGATCCCGGACCCACATCTCGGGGGTGGCTATGTCTATCCCGGACCCACCGAGACCCGGCCCCATGGAGCGGCTGTGGACGGTGAAGGCTCTGCTGAAGCGATGGGAAGCGGAGTTCCTGCGGGAGCGGCGGAGGAAACCCGGGCAGGTACAGCGATGGGGATTGGGGTTGGAGCAGCCCGCGCTGAGGGAAGGTGTTCCCTAACAAAGAGCGGAGTTTTAGGGTCCTTTCATCCCAAAGCATTCCATGATTCCATAGGGAATCGCTGTAAGTCGCATCCTGTGATGGGAAGGGCTGAGGAGGGGTCGGGGGGACCTACAACTGCATGGAGCCAGGAGGGGGTGAGCTCTGCTTCCAAAGATGGGATGAATGAACTTAAAGCTCTTTTCCCACCTCGTTGAATCCATGAAACCACAGGAGAACGGAGATCCCAGGGTCAGGAAGGGGCATAGCATCACCCAAATCCCATTGGATATAAACATGGGATGGTTTGTGTTGAAGGGACCTTCAAGCTCCTCCAGTTCCAACCCATGCCATGCACAGGGACACCTTCCCCTGGAGCACTTTGCCTATGTCCAACCTGGATTCTCATTGAAAACCACCCCAAACCAGCAAAAAAAGCTCCATTCCCATCATTCCCAAGAGCGGAAAACGGGATCAATCCATTCCATGCCTTCAAATAGTGAGTCCTGATGTGTTTCCATTGCAGGCTGACATCGAGGCAGCTCCGGAGGACACCAGACGTGAGTGTGACCATCTCAGCCCATGGGCATTGTGGGCTCCTCGTGTGGGTGATAGGAGCTGTGGGTGCTGCATGGGTGGAAGTGACCAACAGGATCCTGAGGAGACCTTAGGGCAGCTCCAGTGCTTAAAGGGGCTCCAGGAACCTGGAGAAGGGCTTTGGATGAGGGATGTGGGGATGGGATGAGGAGGAACGGCTCCAACTGGAAGAGTTGATGGGATCTTGGGATGAAGTTCTTCCCCATGAGGGTGGTGGCACACAGGAAGGGGTTGAATGGAGAACTTCTGGATGCTCCATCCCTTGGCAGTGCTCAAGGCCAGGTTGGACATAAGGCCTTGGAGCCCTCTTCTCCAATGGAAGATGTCCCTTCCCATGGCAGGGGGTTGGACACGGATGACCTTCAAGGTCCCTTCCAACCCAAACCATTCCATGGGGACCTCTCCCAGGGCTTTACAAGGAATACAAGATGCTGAAGAAACAAGGAGTGGAGTCAGCCCCTTCCCAGCCCAGCTCCTCTGGCCAACCAACAACCCAGGAGCCTCCAGGCACAGAGCAGGTACTGGAGAGACCCCCTCCATGCTTAGGGGATTCCTATGGAATACTCTCTTCATCCCCATAAAGCTCTTCTTGTGGCTAAAAGATGTGATCAGAGGAGCTTCTTCTGCTCCTGTCTCCTCTTGGGTGTGTCTGAGCTCATCTCCATGGCCAAATTCCAGGTTTGGGGATTGAAAGGTTTGGATTTGAGACCTTTTGGGATGTACCCGTTGGGATTGAGTGTTCTTGGTGTCATTGTAGGTGCCAGAGTCTGACTGTTGGGGCTCACACCTCAACCGTCAACCGAAGGCCCCGCGGCTGAGCCTCCACGTACCCAAGAGCTCGGTGCAATACTATGGGCTGAAGCTGAAATCCAAGCTGGGAGCTACTGGGAAGGTGAGGGTCGGTAATGGAGCGAGCCTGAAGCTGCTTCTGACCCTCTTCCTCCTCTTTGGCATCCCAAAATCATGGCCCCTTCCTTCCGGAGCTATGAACGAAGGGTGGAAGATGTCAATGGGGACCACAGAAGGTCCTCTTTGGTTTGCATGGGGAATGTTTTGGAGGAGGCTCTGAGCCCTCTTTGTCCTTCCCTCCGTGCACAGGAGACACCTCTGACCCCACGGAGAACCCCGGTTCCCAGGAAGGTTGTCCCCAAGACGCAGAAGAACTTGGAGAGCAGCAGCAAAACCACAGCCCCAATGGAGCCTTCCCAAAGGGAAGAAGAGAAAGCAGAAGACCTCCTCCTTCCTCCCTCGGTGTCAGGGCTGGCCCCCATCGTCCTGGCTGCAGGGATGAAGCCTTCCCATGCTCCACAATCCAGGAATAGATTCCAGGAGCTAAAGGAGACAGTGGCACTGAGACTGGGTTCACTGGATCCCGCCTGGCTCCAGAGGTGCCAAGGGACAGCCATGGATGAGGGGACAAAGCCGGGGATCACACAGGAGCAAGGAGAAGTCATTTGTGCCCCCCCGAAGCAGGAGAAAGGAGGTGGTGGAGGAGAATCCAATAGGAAAAGGCCACGTGGAGATGGTGGACAGGGAACGGAGGCTCCGGCAAAGCTCCGGCGCTGCCACCAAGGCTCGGCTGAGGGAGCATTTGGTGCCGGCAATGGGAAGAAGAAGAAGAGCAAAGAAGAAGAGAAGGAAGAGCAAAAGGAGACCCAAAAGGAGCTCAGGAAGGTGATGGAGCCCTTGGAAAACCTCCTGGGAGAGGTGGAGGAGGAGGTGGAGAAGCCCAGATCCACACACAAAGTCATCGCTGCCAGGTAGGACCTATTGATGGTGTCCCAGGGTCTGGGTTCATCCAGCTCCAACCCCTGCCATGGGCAGGGACACCTTCCCCTGGAGCAGGGTGCTCCAAACCCTGTGTCCAACCTGGCCTTGAGCACTGCCAGGGATGGGGCAGCCACAGCTTCTCCATTCAATCCATTCCTATGTCCCACCACCCTCATGGGGAAGAACTTCATCCCAAGATCCCATCTAACTCCTCCTTTCCCACTTGGAAGCAATTTCTCCTCATCCCATCCCTCCATCCCTTATCCATATCCCCTCTCCAGGTTCCTGGAGCCCCTTTAGGCACTGGAGCTGCTCCCAGGTCTCCCCTTAAGGAACCTTCTCCTCTCCACGCTGCCCCAGCTCTCCCACCCCAGCTCCATGGCAGAGCTGCTTCAGCCCTCGCAGCAGCTCCATACCCTCACTCCAACAGCTCCACATCCCTCTTGTGTTGGAGAAAGATGCTGAGGGTGTTTCTTTTAGCCTGAGGCTCTTCTCTACTCATCCCTGTGCTCCTTCCACCTCCCCCTGAGCATCTCCACTGCCTTTACTCACCCAGAAAGGACCAAAGATAGGGAGATACCTCCTTCAGAGCCCTCTTCTGGGCTCTTGATGGGCTCCACGTGGTTCTGGGTGCAGGCAGGAAGGTTCCTTCCCACCTTCTCTCCTTGCAGAGCATTTCCCCAGAGAAGAGGGAACTTTGTGAGGCTCAACCTGAAGAGTCGATCCCACGTCCGAGGCTTTGTCCTGCGAGGGAATCGCCTCCGCAAGCAGGTAAAGTCCAAGCTGGCGACTCCCAAAGGTGTCCTGCAGGGTGAGGAGTCCACTTGGCTTCTCCAGCTTCAGCTCTGCCCCAGAAACCCAGGGTTCCTTTAGGATCTCCTCCTTCAGTCCCATCAATCCATTGGGATTGGATCCTGAAGTCGTTGCTCCGTAGGCTTTGAGAAGTTCTGAGGGTCCAGGAGTGCTCCAGAGGACTGGAGGAAGGTTGATGGTCACCCCCATCTCCCAAGAAGGGGAAATGATCACCCATCAGTCTCACCGGAAGGTTCTGGAGTGAATCCTGGGGGGATATCATAAGGGGAATCAAGGATGCAGTTGGGAGATGGGTCATGGGTTGGGAGGTGGAAACGTAGATTCCTCATACACAACAACCCCATCACCTTCTGTAGACTTTATTGGGATCAGGAACCTGGAGGTGCACAAGTCCATGGGACTTGAGATGTATCCGTGGGTCCTGAGGGAGCTGGTGGAGGAAGGTGCCACCATGGAGTTCCCGATGGCTGGAAAAGGGGAATTGGAATGTACGAAGACCCAAAGAACTACTGAGCCCAGCAGGATCATGGAGCAGATCCTCCTAGAGACCATGAGAAACCCAACAAACCAAATGGGATCAGGCATGGATTTATTGATACTCAAGGTAGGAAAGTGACGTGGCCTGGTCCTGCCTTGCAGATGTGGAAGGAGAAGTGGCAGAAGAAAGCAGGATGGTTTGGAGGAGGTGGAACCATGGAGCGGAGCTCTGACGTCTGCTTTCGTTGTGGTGGGACAGGACACTGGGCCTCGGCATGTCAAGGTAATGATGAGATGGGATGGGATGGGATGGGATGGGATGGGATGGGATGGGATGGGATGGGATGAGAGGGATCTGAAAGCTCATCCAGTGCCATGGGCAGGAACACCTTCCACTGGAGGAGCTGTATCCAACCTGGCCTGGAGCACTGCGTGGAGCACAGCTTCTCCATTCAATCCGTTCCTATGTCCCACCACCCTCACAGGGAAGAACTTCATCCCAAGACCCCATCTAACTCCTCCTCTCCCACTTGGAAGCCATTTCTTCTCAGCCCATCCCTTATCCAAAGCCCCTCTCCAGGTTTCCTGGAGCCCCTTTAGGCACTGGGAGCTGCTCGAAGGTCTCATGGAGCTTCGCCTCTCCAGGTTGGACACTTCCAGCTCTCCCACCCTGCTGAAGGTCACTTCTGGATGTGGGATTATGGGATTGGTTTGGCACATCCATGGGCCAGGTTCGGATCCCTGGTAGGGAGCACCATGTGGATTTTCCCATCTCCTTGGGGCTTCTCCCCACTGTTTCCTTAAGGATAACTTCTGGAAGAGGATGGAATGATGAAGCTGCAGCTTCCCATTTATGTAAGTAAAGGAAAGACCCGTTTCCCACCAGGAGCTGCCAGAAAGGTGGAGCAGAGCGATCCTGCTCCTGAGGAAGAGGAGGAGGAGGAAGCTCCGTTGCCCACGTTGGAGGAGGTGGCTCGTAGGACCAACACCTTCTGCCCAGAGCTCTCTGGTAAGGCTGTGGACCGTGGCTTTGGGATGAACCCATGGAGATGTGGAATCGTTTCCTTTATCCCAGAGGGATCTAACAGTGCTTTGGGCAGCTAGGGATGATGCTGGGATGGATCTCCAGGAGCACCATGCTCCTGGTGGGGTGGTGGGTGTGCAGAAGCGGGGGGAAACGCTGCCTGCAGGTCCCAACCACTGCCTTCAACCCCAGCAGAGAGCGAAGGCAGCAACCTGGAAAGATCCAATGGGATCTTGGAGGCAACAACTCACCTGGATGGTTGGAGGCCGGCGTATGAGCCACCGGCTCCACCAGCACCCATGGAACCACTCTACAGCCTCGGACCAGAGGGGAAGGTGCAAGGTAGGGCTCCAAGGGGTGCTGCAGCCATGGCTGGGGGGGTTTGTGCCTCTGGTCCTCACCTAACCCCAGGTTGTCCCATGCAGAGACCCCAGAGGAGGTGTTTGAAGCTCTGAGGGCTTTGGGCTACAGCTCCTTCCGCCCTGGCCAGGAGGTGGCCATCATGAGGATCCTCTCTGGTGGGTTTCCTTCCTCCTCATCTTTCCCTCCTCTCCATGACCATGGGGAGCCCAAGTGATGGAGGTTGTCCCTTTGTTCTTCCAGGTCTTTCCACCTTGGTGGTGTTATCCACGGGGATGGGGAAGTCTCTTTGCTACCAGCTCCCCGCTTACCTCTACCACAAGCGCTCCAAGTGCATCACCTTGGTCATCTCCCCTCTGGTGTCCCTCATGGATGATCAGGTTGGATCCACTGGTGGATAGGAGAGGTGTCCAAGTCACTGTAGACCAGTGTAGGTGACACGTGTCCTTCCCAGATCTCAGGACTTCCCCGGTGCCTGAAGGCTGCCTGCATTCACTCCAACATGCCCAAATCCCAACGGGAAGCAGTGATGGAGAAGGTGAGAAACTCCCAAATCCCCCCAGGGAGAACCATGTGTGCTCCATGTCCCCATGAGGGACATCAACGGTGCCAGGTTCCAACCACCCTCTTCCCATGGGAGAACCTCCCGTTGTGCCGCATGGATCTCCTGGATCCCGTGTGTTCCATAGGTGATGCAGGGCGAGGTGCAGATCCTGCTGCTGTCTCCAGAAGCTCTGGTTGGTGGCAGTGGATCCATGGGTGGTTTCCTGCCCTCCGCTGACCGCCTGCCACCCGTGGCCTTTGCCTGCATCGACGAAGCTCATTGCGTCTCCGAGTGGTCCCACAACTTCCGTCCCTGCTACCTACGGCTCTGCAAGGTGGGAGGAGGGAGAATCCATCCCAAAGTGGTGGCATTCCCGATGGGATTCAACCTTCTGCCTTTCCTCACCTTCCCTGCAGGTTCTCCGGGATCGCCTGGGTGTTCAGTGCTTCCTGGGGCTGACAGCGACCGCCACCTTGGCCACGGCACGGGATGTGGTCCAACATCTTGGAATCCCACC
This sequence comes from Forpus xanthops, assembly GCA_032466535.1. Taxonomy (NCBI): domain Eukaryota; kingdom Metazoa; phylum Chordata; class Aves; order Psittaciformes; family Psittacidae; genus Forpus; species Forpus xanthops. The sequence continues at coordinate 4,049 of JASSUY010037099.1, read as the reverse complement.
GGAGGAAGGGATAACAGTGCACTCGGCTGCTGTGCCACCAAACCTGCTCCTCTCCGTCTCCATGGACAGGGACAGGGATGAGGTAGGGATAAGGGAATGGGGTTTGTTGCTGTGATGCTGCAATGTGGAATTGTGGAGTGGGGTGGAAGGGACCTTGAAGGTCATCCATGTCCAACCCCTGCCATGGGAAGGGACATCTTCCATTGGAGAAGGGGGCTCCAAGGCCTTGTGTCCAACCTGGCCTTGAGCACTGCCAGGGATGGAGCATCCAGAAGTTCTCCATTCAACCCCTTCCTGTGTGCCACCACCCTCATGGGGAAGAACTTCATCCCAAAATCCCATCAACCCTTCCCTCTTCCAGTTGGAGCCATTCCTCCTCATCCCATCCCTGCATCCCTCATCCAAAGCCCCTCTCCAGGTTCCCTGTTGCCCCTTTAGGCACTGGAGCTGCTCTAAGGTCTCCCCTTCAGAAGCCTTCTCCTCTCCACACTGCCCCAGCCCTGCTCTCATCCTGCTGCTCCAGCCCATGGAACTGGAAGAGCTTTAAGGTCCCTCCCAACCCAAACCATTCCATGATTCTCCACCCTCAGGCCCTGATCTCACTGCTCCAAGGGGAGCGTTTTGGGTCCCTGGAGTCCATCATTGTCTACTGCACGCGGCGGGAAGAGACGACTCGCATCGCGGCGCTCATCCGGACCTGCCTCCAAGGAATCCCCCTCAGGGAACCCCCCGGAGCTCGGGATCCACAGCAGGACACTGCCAGAGGGAAGAAGGCCAAGGGTAGGTGCATGGCATCACTCTCCACCAGGAGACTGAGCCCAAAATAGGTGGATCCACATTGGAATGGAGCCCAAGGAGCCCATGTGGTGGATCCACAATGGAATAGAGCCCACAGAGCCCATGTGGTGGATCCACATTGGAATAGAGCCCACAGAGCCCATGTGGTGGATCCACATTGGAATGGAGCCCAAAGAGCCCATGTGGTGGATCCCCATTGGAATGGAGCTCAAAAAGCCCATGTGGTGGATCCACAATGGAATGGAGCCCAAAGAACCCATGTGGTGGATCCCCATTGGAATGGACTCCAAAGAGCCCATCTGGTGGATCCCCATTGGAATGGAGCCCAAAGAACCCATGTGGTGGATCCCCATTGGAATGGAGCCCTAAGAGCCCATCTGGTGGATCCACAATGGATAGGAGCCCATGTGGTGGATCCGCATTGGAATGGAGCCCAAAGAGCCCATGTGGTTGATCCACATTGGAATGGAGCCCAAAGAGCCCATGTGGTTGATCCACATTGAATGGACTCCAAAGAGCCCATGTGTTGGATCCACAGTGGAATAGAACCCAGAGTATCTCACCTGGTGGATCCACGTTGGAATAGGAAATCCATAGGGGACGAGCTGTGCTTGTGGGAAGGTTTCTGGCCCCATTGGCCACTCAAAGTCTGCTTTTAGTGCTGCTGAAGGTCTTGAGATTGGGTTCTTTCCTTCTTGTCCACCTCAATGGGCTTCTTTGCTTCCCAACCGGTGTCCTGGGGGTCTTCTCCCTGGAATCCCTTGGATCCTGCATTGGTGGCCACCCCATTTCCAAACCAACCAGAGCTTGACAACACTCAGCAGCAACCAAAGACCTGAGGAACACTCCCGTTCTTCACCTCCCCATTGATTCCAACCCCGGGCAGAACCTTCTCCTCATTCCCACCCCTCCTTTCATCCCCGTTTGGAGGTTTAAGGATGGAACCCACTCCTTGAACACCATTAAACCCTCTCCCCTTCTTCCTTCAGCCAAGAGGAACCTCCACCACCGGCCCTTAGCTTGGCTAGCAGACTCCTACCACGCTGGCCTCTCCGCCGCCGAACGTCGCCGTGTCCAGAGCCGCTTCATGAGTGGCCAACTCCGCGTGGTGGTGGCCACGGTGGCCTTTGGCATGGGGCTAGATAAAGCAGACGTGCGAGGAGTGGTGCACTACAACATGCCCAAGAGTTTGGAAAGCTACGTGCAGGAGATAGGCCGCGCCGGGCGTGATGGAGCCACTGCTCATTGCCACCTCTTCCTGGATCCAGAGGTAACGTTGGGTCCATGGGAAAGATTCTCCTTGGATTTGAGGGGCTCTCCCTGAGCAAGGTTGGTGTCTGCTCCGTCAGGGGAGGGATCTTCATGAGCTACGGCGTCACATCTATGGGGACTCGGTGGACTTTGTCACCATCAAGAAGTTGGTGCAGAAGGTGTTTGTGCCGTGCAAGTGCCTGAAGCTCCACCAGAAGCACCAAGAGGTCGCCGAGGTGAGGAGGAACCTGAGGCTTCTGAATCATGGGGTGATGTGGTGGAAGGTGCTTTAGGTGTTGGGTGGGCATGAAATGGAGAAGGGAAGCTCCAGGGAGACCTCAGGGTGCTCCCAGTGCATAAAGGGGGCTGTAGGAAACCTGGAGAAGGGCTTTGGATAAGGGATGAAGGGATGGGATGGGGAGGAACGGCTCCGACTGGAAGAGGGAAGAGTTGATGGGATCTTGGGGTGAAGTTCTTCACTGTGAGGGTGGTGGGACATTGGGAGGGGTGGAAGGGAGAAGCTGTGGCTGCTCTGTGTTGAACGGGGCTTGGAGCAACCTTCTCCAGTGGAAGGTGTCCCTGTCCATGGCTGGGGGTGGAGCTGGAGGAGCTTTAAGGTCCTTTCCAACACATTCCATGAGTCCATGAAATGAGTTGAGGGAAGGAAGGGTGAGGTGAAGGATCCGGCCAGGAGAGCGGTTGGGATGGTTGGGACATCCTCCACCCAATGACACCTCATTGTGTGACACCTCCGTTGCAGGACATGGAGGTGGAAGATGCTGAGATGGCCGAGCTTCTGGAGGAAGAGGTGGAGGAGAACAGGACGAGGCAGAGCAGGCCACGTGTGTGCTACAAGCACGAACGAGCCATCCCCATCCAACCAACTGTGGAGGACCTGGACCTCCGGGAGGAAGGTGATGCATGGACCAACCCTGGAGACCCCAGATCCCTTTGGGATCCCTCCAGCAGCTCCTCAACCTCCTCTCCTGCAGCTATCGAGACCCTCCTGTGCTACCTGGAGCTTCACCCACAGCACTGGTTGGAGCTGCTGCCTCCCACCTACTCCTCGTGCCGCCTCCAGTGCTATGGAGGACCCCGGCAGCTCCGGGATGTGGCTCGGAGGTAGGAGCCACATGGTGGCCATGGGCTGTGCCAATGGGGCTCCAAACTGTGGGGTCAATGTGGTTTTGGTGTCTCCTCAGCTCCCCACCCGTGGCTGTGTTCCTGGCTCGGGAGCGCCTGGTGGGGAAGGACCACGTCCACAGCAGCTCCGTGGAGTTCAATGTGGTCTCCTTGAGTGATTCCATGGGGTGGGAAGTGGTGCTGGTGAAGCGAGCCCTGCGCCAGCTCCAGTGGGACCCACGGCTGCGGAGAGGTACCGGCATCAACCAGGGTTCCTTGGGAAGGGGATCCATCCAGTTGGCTTGGTCTTGGTGAGGGCCAAGTCAGGACGGGCTCCAGGTCTTGGTGAGCACCAGGTCATGGTGAGCACCACGTCATGGTGGGGGTGAAGTCATGATGATGCAAGGTCTTGGTGAGGGCCAGGTCTTGGTAGGCATCAGATCATGGTGGGCACCAGGTCATGTTGGGCTCCAGGTCTTGGTGGTCATCAGGTCATGATGGTGCAAGGTCTTGGTGAGGGCCAGGTCTTGATGGGCACCAGGTCATGGTGGCCATCAGGTCTTGGTGTCTCTCAGGTCATGGTGGGCCCCAGGTCTTGGTGGCCATCAGGTCATGGTGGCCTCCAGGTCTTAATGGCCATCAGGTCATGATGGTGTGAGGTCTTGGTGAGGGCCAGGCGTTGGTGGGTTACAGGTCTTAGTGGCTCTAGGTCATGTTGGGTGCGAGGTCTTGGTGGGCTCCAGGTCTTGATGGGTGCCAGGTCTTGGTGGCCATCAGGTCATGGTGGGTGCCAGGTCTTGGTGGCCATCAGGTCATGGTGGCCATCAGGTCGTGGTGGGCCCTAGGTCTTAGTGCCCATCAGGTCATGGTGTCCATCA
>JASSUY010037097.1:0-41758 GCA_032466535.1 Forpus xanthops | reverse complement strand
CAGTTTTACTGCATGGTTTTTTATAGTTGAAATATTGTTTTGTTGATACTGACTCCTTCTTTATTTTTGATTGAGGATATTTTTTTCTTCTCTGTAACAACCTGGGAGTAGACCAGGAGTGGGATTTTGTGTAAATTCTGAATATGTCAATGGATCAATTTATACCTTTTTAAGGAATGGTATGGAATGTGAAAGCAGATGGTCCCTGAGGGAATCCTCTCTGCCTTGTGCCTGGAGCAGCCTTTGCTGTTCCCTTTTATGGAGGATCTTGGGCTCTTTAAGGTCTGGGAAGATGTCTGTGAGCAGTGCTGTATTTACTCCAGCTCTCCAGCAGGCCTTTTGCAGAGGAGCAAGGCTTCATCAGTCTTTGAGAAATGCCCCAGCATAGTGAGGTTCTTCTTCCATTAGGCTGTCCTGGCTCTATATACTGAGGAGCCAAACCCAGAGGGCCTCTGCCCTGCAGGATTTGTACCATCCCCTTCTCCAGTGAGCAGGCCTGGGAGTTCCGTTCAGAGCATGCACCGCCGGTGCAGACAGATGGAAGCTGCATGAAGGTGAAGTAGAGTAAAATTTCTGAATCCTGTTCTGGTGCAGAAGTTTTTCAAAGAGGCAAGTCTTTGCTTTAGAGAAGTTGTGTTATTTTAAGCATGTTTGATACTTGTACTGGCAGTGTGAGATCATCTACCACTATTTAGGGGAAAAAAAAAAAAAAAGAACGTTGGGTTCCCAAATTGAGAAAGAAAACAGATAAGGTGTTACCTTTTAATTTACTGCTGTTTGAAATTTCCCTCAAGGAGGACATAGGAAAGAATCATTACCACAGTAAACCGGTTAGACAGGAAGGAAAGCTTCTGATGAAAAAGTTACACCCCCTTGATACTGAAAGCACATAGGTCATCGGAACATGTCTGTGAACAGGAAGATGTAGGAGACTCTATTCTTCTAGCAATTACATGTTTCAGGTAAGAGGTTGCAGCAGATATTCTTACTGCTTAGCAAGTTGCCCGGTTGTCATCTCCTGGGTTCTGGTGAGAAAGAAGGAACCAAGCCCATGGCATTTCAGTCAGTTATGCTGGAATGCATGTGCATGATAAAGTAAGGAAAGAACTCAGCAGCTACAATGTTGTGAGCACTGTGTCATGCTGTCAAATCTCTTGATTTTTAGTAAGTATTTTACAGAATTTTTTGAGTTCTCTCTTAAAACCCCTGACCCTGGAACCACATGATTATGTGAAAACACAGCTGCCATTTAAAAGGAAAAGGATAGCTTTTAATCTGTAGAAGAAGAAAGCCAAACCCTCCAATATATGAATTCAGAAACCACAAGAGAAAGAAAATGAGTGTAGAGGCTTAACTTTTTTTTTTTTTGAATGCGTTATATTTTTCTCATTAATGGTTTTTGAAAATTCAGTGGTACCGATGCACTTTGTACAATTCAAATGCAATAATAGTGGCTGGCAAAGAGCCAAGTCCTTTCCTGGACTTTCCTAAATTGTGCTGTTTTTAAAAGGATCAGGAGTTGGCCCAAATACGGGGCTTAGTCTTACTAACCAGACTACCAGCTAAGACTTAAACCACAGAGATTCACAACATGGTACACTGACTTTCCAGTGTAAATGATTAGTTTTAAATGCAAGCCTGTGTAAAAGAGAGTGTTACAAACAATGTGGTACGAGCATCTGCTCCCTGCAAGGACCTCTCTCTGCCTTGATCCATTCTGAGAGAAGAATCCCTCTATGTTATGCAGACTTCTTGTTACTCATGCGGACTTCCCAGTCTGCTAAGGAGAATGAGGAGCCGAATGTATTGACCAGCTTTTGGCATAATAGATAAACTCCATGCTTTTTAAAAACACTAGGAAAGCAGTGCTTCTGCAGAGAATTATGGAAAGTGTAGAAGATAAGCATTCATATACCAATAGATGGAGGTGGGCTCCGTGTGTGCGTGAATATTTGTCTGTTGGAGAAATATGGGATGCTACACATAGAAGTCTAAATGGTGAATGAGCAAGGTTCACTGTTAGACAGTTATGTATCACCATAAATGATACATAATTTATTTGAAATGAAAGAAAATATTTTAGAAATAGTTGAAAGGGTGTAAAAGCTATATTTTCTTAGTCAAACCACTATGGAAGGTGAGGCTGTATGGAAATAACATTCTTTTATTTCTGATTTTTCCTGAAACATTCCAATTTTCAAGATGTATGGAGGGAATAAGAGATGTTACCTTTCTTGATTTAATGAACGCATCCTTTTCTTTCATGTTGTTTAGGGTTTTTTCTTATTTATTTTTTTTATTTAACTACTTAAGAAATGAGAAACAGAAGACGTTGTAAATAAGGACAATCTCATTAAAAAAATAAAATCATATTGCTATGCTTATTTTTCTTTTCTCCAAAAAGGATGTCATCTTAATCAGAATGTTTAATCAGAAAGATTAAGATGACAGCATCCACTCTGTGAAAAAGGTGCCGAAATTTTGAGAATCATGCTTAGCTCACCATTCAAAGTCGTGTGCATCATTCTGGTTGTCTGGCTTAATGTTATCTCATAAATGTCTTTTTTGTTTTTTTTTCCCAGAGTGGTTAAAGGAAACCTAAGCACACAGCGTGTGGAATCACTAAGTTGAGCCCTTGAAAAAGGAGTTCGGCCTCTTGGAGATTTCATTTAAGCCTATTTAACTTCTCATTTCTCTTCTCATTCCTCACTGTGGGTGACAGAAGCCTATGTCACCTACAGTTTGACTTCAAATGAACCAAAAATAAAAAAAGTCATGATGAATACCTTCTGTTGTAATATAGATTTTCATTGTAAGGAGCTATTGAGCTATTACCTAAAATAAAACAATATAGATCTTGTGGACATATTGAAAAAGCTGGTTTTGGAGCTTAGCTTTAGCAATTTCTAAGCGCACATCAATCTCAATACCTGGTTTGTTTGAGCTTTTTGTTTTTGTTTTTGTTTTTTTCTCCTGCTAGGGAATATTTTTTGTTATTATTGCAGCATTAAGTCAGATGTTTCCATTTTTATTTTCTTTTTGTGTGATAAAGTACCCAACACAACCGTATACTTTATGTAGTACATTTTGTGTTTCAGACCACATCTGTATCAATAAATGAAACAGGTCAAGGCCTTGAGGGCAAGTGACCCAGAATAGATTTTGGTTTTAGAACTAAACTCCCTTCCTAAAAAAGATAGCTTTGTGCCTGCTAACAGATGTCTCCAGTACATGCTGCCCATCTCAACCATAGGACTACATGGCATGTGCCAAAATCCTATCAAGAAGTTTGCTAGTAACAGCATGAGTGATGACGAATTTCTGCAGAAGCTCATGCCCTTGCCTGTTAATTTACTAAAAAAGATAGGATCTTTGAAAATTTATCTGTTTTGGAAAAACAAAACCAAAAAAGTCTGTAATTGATTTATTTATATTTGGGTTTCTTTACATATGCTATATCCAAGCATTTGGGATGTAGCGTTTCTAATATTAGTTTGAGAGACATATCTTAAATGTTCTTTGACTTAAATGATTACATTAGGATTAAAGGTGGTAGAATGTGAAGACATTAAAGGCACAAAAGAAGAGGAAGATGTAAATGAAACTGCAGTTAAGATAATAATACAATGCTTTCCTACCTGCTTGGTTTAGATACCTACATTGTGTGCTATACAAATGGAAAATAACTGATAATACTGAGATTTGCTACGATATTTGTTAGAATTAATATCTTATTTTCAGATCAGTTGTTCCAGATACTCTGTTGCTGCCATTTAGGAGTCCATAATAATAAGATTTTTTTATTACTATTTGATGATAATAACAATAAATATGTACTCGAATGAGGATCAGGCAAAAGGCTTTTCAATCTACAGATTAAAAAGCATTTTCATCATGTGGAGAAAGTTCTAAAGCAAGAAAAGACAAAAGAAATGTATTGCTTTCATTATACTAGATATTTTAGAGTTTAACTTTTATTCTGTCTTCATTTCAGTGGGTATGTAGCTCCTGTTCTGAACATTACTCTTGACTTTGGAACCATTGTGGGACCTCCCTGAGGATTCATAAGACTGAAGAGAAGAGTCAGCCATGGCATACTTTGGGAGGATGCCTTTCTCATACAATGAATTTAATGAAGGTCATACTGGGAACCAAGCATCTTACCCAATATACCATTCTGGTTCTTCTGGAGAAGTCAGTCTAGGATTCGATCGAATAGTTGATGAAGTCAGCAATGAATATTTTTTTTATGGCTCATCACATTCACATCATCATGAAGAATTTTTATTTCCATCAGATGTCTTTGGTCTGAATGTGCCTGAACAGCAGTTTTGTGGTCAGCCTCTAGTTGCTTATGGTGAACTTTACCCTAGAAATCCTTACTGGCAACAAGGCATAGTGTCACCAGCAGTTGGCTTCAGGTCTTCTTTACTGTCTGATTCTGAAAACTTCTCTCTGGTGGATCCCTACCACTACAGTCAAGGGAGAGAACTCTATGGAGGGAATAATTTAAGACCAGACACAAATGTGTTTGATTCAAATGTGGAAAGAGGGAACGCAAATCTGAATTTTCAGACAGGCTTTGACAATGTAGATGCTGGAAATCCTATTTTCTTAGACAACTATCCATTTGGACAAGAACTAAAAGGTGAAAGTGGAAATGGAGAAGTTTGTTTAACTGACACTTCCAAAAGATGTGACGCAGAATCTACCTGGCCCAGCAGCTCTGGACATGGCAGAGAGGTATTTAAATTTTCTCATATTAACAGTGTTTAAAGTTCTTGATTCTTGTTTGTGTCCTTGCAGCTTTTGTATTTGCTCATGCTGATGCAACATGGATTAGAATAGAGTCATAAAATCATAGGATAGATAAGGTTGGAAAGGACCTTAAAACCATCTCATTCCAACCCCCCTGCCATGGGCAGGGACACTTCCCACTAAATCATATCATCCAAGGCTCTCTCCAATCTGGCCTTGAACACTGCCAGCGATGGAGCATTCACAATTTCCCTGGGCAAGCCATTCCAGTGCCTCACCACCCTTACAGTAAAGAATTTCTTCCTTATATCCAATCTGAACTTCCTCTGCTTAAGTTTGAACCCGTTACCCCTTGTCCTCTCACTACAGTCCCTTATAAAGAGTCCCACCCCAGCATCTCTATAGGCCCCCTTCAGATATTGAAAGGCTTCTATGATGTCTCCACACAGCCTTCTCCAGCCTGAACAGTCCCAACTTTCTCAGCCTGTCTTCATACAGGAGGTACTTCAGTCTCCTGATCATCCTCATGACCCTCCTCTGGACTTGTTCCAACAGTTCCATGACCTTTATATGTTGAGGACACCAGAACTGCACACAATACTCCAAGTATGGTGTCATGAAAGCAGAGTAGAGGGGTAGGATCACCTCCTTTGACCTGCTGGTCACACTCTTTTTCTTGCAGCCCAGGATACGGTTGGCTTTCTGGGCTGCAAGCGCACACTGCTGACGCATGTTCATTTTTTCATTGACCAACACCCCCAAGTCCTTCTCCTCAGGGCTGCTCTGAATCTCTTCTCTGCCCAACCTGTAGCTGTGCCTGGGGTTGCTCTGGCCCTGATATAGGACCTTGCACTTTTCATGGTTAAACTTCATGAGGTTGTCGTCAGCCCACCTCACAAGCATGTCAAGGTCTCTCTGTATTGCATTCCTTTCCTCCAATGTATCAACCAAACCACACAGCTTGGTATCATTGCAAATTTGCTGAGGGCATGCTTAATCCCATTGTCCATGTCACTGACAAAGATATTGAACAAGACCGGTGCCAACACCAATCCCTGAGGGACACCACTCATTATTGATCTCCAGTTGGACATTGAACCATTGAGCACAACTCTTTGCATGCAGCCATCCAGCCAGCTTTTTATCCACCAAGTGGTCCACCTATCAAATTGATGTCTCTCCAACTTAGAGACAAGGATGTCATGTGGGACAGTGTCAAATGCTTTGCACATTTCATCAACAGCTCTACCCCTGTCCATCAGTTCTGTAGCTCCATCATAGAAGGACTTGATTTAAAGACCTTATGCAAAATAAGACATTTAGGCCTTGTGTGAAAGCAAAAGCATTTTACACCAGAATACAATCTAGATTATGGTCTAGGATGCTCCAATGGGCTCATTTTGTGGCTCTTTGAACTATGAAACTACAAAAGAGCGAGAAGTAGAGAAATGTAGAGTAAGATGTGTTTGAAAGGAAGATAACAAATCTTACGGTCTGATATGAAACCGGAGATTCAAAATAACGATGTGTTATCCTGAAACTTTTTCTGATGAGCCAGACTACTGACTCTGTGACTAGTTTGGCTGACATACCCTGATCCTGAGAGAGAAAAATACTGTGTCCTGCCTTCATGTTCTGCATGCACATATATGTGCACATATAATTATTTTCTAAAAATAGACAAATTTACTGTAACTGCAGAAGCTGGATCCTATGACACAGACTGTCATTAGCTGTCTTTGTGAAACAGATGCTTACTTTTTTTCTACCTTCCATCAAATATTCTTAGCTCAATTCATGGTTCTGCAGTTTTTAATAATGATGTCTTATGGGACTCCCATGACACTCTGATCTTATATCTCTCCTCATTTTCTTTTTTTCAAAATCCTGACATAGAGGAGGAAAAAGAAAATTGTAAATCCCCCCTTTTCTCTAATCCTTGTTAGCATTCCGTATAATTACAGGAATCTTGAAATAGGCTACAGGATATCTCTGCACCATGAATATTAAATGACAGTTTAGGTTCACTTTCTGCTTTTAACTCCAAGTGATCATAGTATCATAAAGTAAAAGGGAAGAGACACTTGATTGACTTGGGTCTATGTCTGTGAATAGGGAGAACTATAGAAGTAAACATACCCAGACAGCTGGGGAGGCAGGAGAGTATATATATGAGGACAGGAACTCTTAAGGTTAGTCCTGGGCACCACATTTTGAAAGTTCAGAGATAAATACAAAAGAGGAAGGGATGAATAGGTGGTGAGACAAAAGGGTGTTGTTGCTTTTTGCTTATAATAGGAAAACTAAAGTGTAAGGAAACTAAAGCATCATGATCAACAAGCCTTCTCATAAGGAAAGTAGAAAATAGTAGGATACAAATGAGCAGGCAGAGATTAAATTGTGGTGTGGGAAGAAGAGGTGCTGGGGGAAGCAGGCACAGAACAGTCTCAAATGCTTCTGTGACAGAGAATTACAGAGGAGGGAAGGGAAGAGATGAATGACTCAAGGGTGACTACAATTGAATGTGTGGAAGGATTTGATTAAGTCAGGGAAGTATTTGAGCAGTTTATGTAGAAGAGGAAGAGATGGGAGAGAGAAAAAAATTGATTTGTACCAGAAAAAACAGTGTGGTCACAGGAATTCCTTCAGGGAGAAACATGCAAGTCAGGACAGAGAGCCAAGGCAAGAGGCTAGCAACTGAACCTTGAGATAGTAAGAAAGGGAAAATGAGATTGAAATAAAGCTGAGATAGGGAAGGGTAAAAAAAAAAAAAAACAAAAAAAAAAAACAAAAACCCTGTAAAGAAGTAACTCACTGCTACTGAGCTGGGAGTTCTGGAGAAGGTAAGATGGGCTGTGAGGTAACAGGGCTGATGCAGAGTAAGACTGTCAAAACAGCTGGAAAAGTGGAGCACCACAGAAAAAGAAATAAAATTAGCAGAGGTTGGATTGGTGAGGTCTAGGATGTGTAAGTGATGCATCTGGGAGATAAGAACCAAGACTGCAGAGTGAAATTCAAAGAATACTGCAACATGGAAATTAACATTGAGATTGGTCACAGGTACGCAAGATTAAATATTCACATAGCTGAAATCATACTGTCATTCTGATCCGTAGCTCTTGGATCCAGTTGTATGGCCATAGGCTTTATTTAATGCATGCTAATCGAAATATGCCCACTGCAATAAAGTTAGCATTAATTTTCTCCTGCCTTGTCATCACAAAGTCAGATGTTCCAAAATACCAAAGAAACTGTCTTCATAACATCCCTGTAAAAAAGAGATTTTATTTTCTCCATATTGGAAAGAAAACTGGAAAACAACCTATGAAGTATCAACTATATTTGGCTGCTCCATCTACGATATTTGAAGTATAATTTTTTCAGTATCATTAGCAAATTCACTTCTCCACCCAAACCCAATCATCAGACCAAACTTCATTATTTCAGTTTGTGTGCTTCAGAAATGGGAAATACACAATTAGTATTTATATTTGGGAAGGATGGTTCAGGTGACTTGATTAGTAGCATAATGTGAGAAATCTGTGGAAGTGAAAAGGTATATTCCAGTCACCCAGGGATGCACTGTCTTAGTTTATCACTGTTGTCATCAGTTCTCTCCATACAGAGAGCTCCTTTTGGCCATCCTTTTGTAATTATTTGGTCACATTCATCTTCAAGCCATGAATTTGAGGATCCATACCTATGTCTTCATGGCCAATTAGCCTTTACCTGTATTGGCCCTCTGCTTGCTTAATTACAATCTGTTCTTGTTTTTTCAGTTCCTAATTGTGGTTTTGATTTTTTTAATATCTTCAGTCCCATTCAGTGTTGCCTTACCTTTTCTCACCTGTGGTCTGGTTTTCTCAGCTTGCTGTTTATCCACTCTGTCTCTTTTTCCATGCCCTTTCCCAATGCACTGTACTTGCTCTGTAATGACAGCTGCAGCTGGGAAAGGAACCTTTTTTTGTTGCAGAAAGCAGCAGGTTTCCAGCCTTCCCTCCTGTAGGAGTCTCCACCACTACTCCTGTAGGAAGCCTTAAGTTGTCTCTCCTTTGCAGCACAGGGCTTCAGTGGTCCTTCATTCTGTAGAGTCCTTGTCAATCGTATGTTCCTACTTTTGGCTGTTCAACTTCTGCATCTCCTTCACTGCAAGTCAGAGCACAGCTCCCACCAGCGAGGCTGCTGACATCCCCAGCACCAGGGAGAGGCACCAGAGAAGCTGTGAAGCCAGAGACATGGGCTTGAATTCCTCCATCTGGAACATAGGGGTACACAACACCCCAGATGCAAACTTTCTAGAGCCTTGTCAATGTATCTTTTTGTAAAACTATATACCCTGTGTGTGATCAGAAATACGATTTTTTTATTATTGTTTTTTTTTTTTTTTTGTGTAGTGGGGCTTTTCGTGACAACGTAATTTGGGGACACCATTACTGTAACCAACTAATTTATAATTTCTAAATAGTGCACCTTATTACTGTCTGCTGAAGTGAATTGTAAAGCAGGTGTCTAACCAAGGTGGAATGAAGCGAGCCAGTGGAGGTGCTATGTTTTCAGTGACTTCTGGAAGAGCTTTTTCAGCTGTCCATTGTATCAGAGATGAGGGACCACTCATTTGTATTGCTAAATTTAATTTCACTCTCTTATTTCGACCCTTAGGCTTATTCATTGTTTTTCCTACCAGACATTTCAATTTTTCCTTCTACTGATAATGCCCCCTTATTATCTTTATATTTCATAAGCATTCCCCTAATGTTTCTGCTGTTGTGGTTAATGAAAATACTACATATGATGAAACCCGAGACTGATGGTATCTATAAAAGGTTTGTAATTTTCGATGTTTCTGTTCTGGCATTGCTGTCTCCCCACTAGCCAGCTCCCAGCAGATCTTTCATCTTTCATAGTCATCCTATCTTTTAAACTGTAACTAAAATTTCTCAGCCTGAGTCTTCTAATGCCTATTGTACTTCCTTGTTCAGGGGGAAAAAAGAATTTGATTTATTATTTATTATTTTATAAGTTTATATACTTGTATATACATTGTTATTAAAATGATAAATTAAACCTTTCCACGATATCTGAGTTTCCTCTTCTGTGACATGTCTTGACATTTTGTTTCATTTCTTCAGTGACATTCATGACATTTTAAACCCTTTCTCTCTTTGAAGGGGTTTAAAAGTTGGTGTCTCAGGGGAACATTGTATACGTCTCTATGTTCAATAGGACGGGCTTTCAGATGCAATGGTATTAAGCCCTTTCCTGGAGCTAATGGCTAAAGGGTACTATGGCAAACAGACAAGGGAGTGTTTTGACTCAAAATAGTGGCTTAGGTCTGTGCTCTCCAGGTTTAGAGAAATTATCTAGGGGTTTTTCATGTTCAACAGAATACAGTGGTTTTCTGTCACCTGTTTTAGGGACTTACCTGGCAGGTGATGGAATTTGAAGGGCTCCTGAGATTCCTTCCAAGGCAGAAAATGTGAAAATAAGGATTAAAACTCACTGCACCTTAAGCTTCATTTTGTCCCCTCTCCCTTTTGTAAACTATGCATATATCTTCTGCATTTAAAGTACAGACACAGGTGAATTTTGAAAGCTTTGCCTGCTAATCCTTACATTCTGCATGGGGTGGGGGTGGGAGGAGGTTAATAAATCATTAAACCCAGGGTAGCTGATGCTTTGTGACTTTGTGTTTTTTCTCTGAAAGCATTTAGAGTGCAGTCAAAATGGGGCTATTTGTGCTTATTTTGGAGCTCCATCAAGTCGGGGGAGGAATAATAAGGTATGAAAGTTCTTATGGTGGCAAATGCAATGTTAGCCCTATGCTCCTTCAGCTTCTGTTATGATCTGAATAACTTAGCTCTGTTCTTTCTGATGTCTTTCTGGTGTTTTTAGGCTACAGGTTGGTCTATCCAGCTGGTTGAAGCAAATCAAGGAAGTAATGAAAACACAATTGCTTTTTGCAGTACAGTGGAGAAGTAAGTAATGAAAAAAAAACTGTGTACTGTGTCCATCTGAGGTGGATCTAATTTTCTTCTAAGAGCCCTCATAGTGCTGTGATTTGTACTGGTGTATTGCGTAGCTGGAAAGGTGTTGATAACATACCGGTCTTTTGGCTACTGCTGAGCCTTGCAGCAGGGCATCAATGCTTTCTTTCCAGAGATTACCCTTCAGCAGTAGGCTGAGGGTGGGTGAAATCTTGGGAGGGGACAGGGCCAGCGCTGCTAGCTCAAACTGACCAAAGGGATATTCCAAACTATATGATGTCTGCTCAGTAATAAAAGCTAAGGGGGTCGGGGTAGAGGGTGACAGGGTAAGTTGTTATTATGAAGATTTTCTTCTGGTAAACTGCTGCATATACTGAAGCCCTACTTTGCAGAAAGTGGGCTGAACATAGAATCATAGAAGAGTTAGGGTTGGAAAGGACCTTAATACCATCTAGTTCCAATCCCCCTGCAATAGACAGGGACACCACACATTTACACCATGTCACCCAACATCCCCTGCTGATGACAAGTAGAGATTAAATCTTTATTTTTTTCTTTTGCTTCTGTGCATGGTCTTTGCTTTTATTTCTTTTTTTTTTTTTTTTTTTTTTGGTCTTATTCTCCCTCTCCCCTTTTCTCCATCCAGTTGAGAAGTAGAATGGGAGTGTCATGATGGGAATCTGGTGTCCAACCAAGGTCAACCCATCACACCCTGCATTCTGGAACAGAGCCATAATTCTAGAACTTGCTTAAATATTAAAAGCTCCTAATTTTGGTTTAAAAAATCAAATTCACAAGATTAATTCCAAAAAATATTTTCTCCCTTACCTATTCCTTTTATCAGTGATAAGTACACTTAACTCTTCGGTGTTGATGGTTTATAGTGTGTGAAACTTAAGTTCAATTTCCTGTCATTGTCTTGGACAATATTAGTGCCTATATAGCTCAGAGCAGGAAAAAAGAGTTGGAGGGACTGACTGACAGGAACAGAATTGCTACATGGTGTCATGATGATAAATCAGACTTAACAAGGGACAGAAACTCCTGTAATTATTGTTTACTATTAGAGATAATAGCGTAGCTTAATGAGATAGAACTTTTTTTACTTAATCTTCCTTGTAAAAAGAAATTGTGTTGAAATCCAAGAACACTTAAACATGGAGGGGTTTAGACCATCTGTACAGATTCCTTTTCCTTTGTAGATATTCACTGGTCACACTGTGAAGTTGTTAGCACAAATGCATACATTTTACCCCAGAAAAGTGTTTGGAAAATAGAATGTTGTTCTTTGTTTTGTTTTTTTTTTTTACTTTATTTACATATTTCTTAACTGAACTTTACTGAATTGGCTGTATTCAAGGTTAGCCAAGCCTGTTTCTCTTAAAAGGAGAAAAAAAGAAAAATAAAAATCAAGTTTGGTGTTGCCCTGAAATTAACAGTGAATCTATTATATGTCCATATGGAGTGGATGGATGGTCAGTTTCAAAACATACTTATTCACCTACGTCTCAGTTTCCTTTTTTTTCCCTGCAGTTCATCAGTCTGAACCCCAACCCAATTCTAGTAACGTCAGATACATGAAGGCACATTCCACATAATGGACTTTCTTCTTAAATATTCACTTACTTTAATGTTCAAATATGATACATTTAACTTTTCACTCTCATTATAAGAAAAGATTAATAGAATTAAGTCATTCCTGTTTTGCAGTAACTAGATTAGTGAGTATCACTAGCAAATGTTCCTAAACAGAAAATAAGAGCAACTTTTGCTTTTCTTCTGTCATATAAATGTGAAAACATTTTTAGGACAAAGTGTCACAGCAAGCAGAAGACAGCAAAAGTCATACATTTGTAAATAACATATTCAGTCTTGCCAAATGAGCGTCCTCTGAGTCACAAAGAATCTCAATAACTGCCTGTTGTATATCGGAGGTGAGATGTGTATTTCAAACTCTGTCATGCAGACTTGCACCTCCAGCATTTGGGTCAGGTAGAAACCTATCATGTGTTTCTGCAGGTAATGTTTATACAGGTAGGAATCAATAATTGAAACATTTCATATTACACAGCGGTAAAGCAGTTTTCCAAATGCCTTTATCAGGTTACTTCTGCAACTATGGACATAGCCTGCAGTGAATGTTCATCCATAGGTACCTTTCTGAAGTGGTCAGAAGATGCCAAGTTGGTAGCCTTAGGGTTCAGTGCTGCAAAATGCACTTTCCTCCACCTCCTGCTGACTCCAGGGATGTGCTATGCACTGCAGAGAAATTACGAAATGCTGTGAAATAACAACTCTCTCTAAATGTTAGTACTTTCCTCAGACACTGAGTTGTTGCAGCACAGAAAGGAAGTATCATAAGAATTTCTTCGTGAAATACTTGTGTAGTGTTTCAGTTATGCCTTGAAAGACCTAACCTTTCAGAATTTTGTAATGGGCAAGTTTCACTCACCTGCTCAGGTCAGGTGTTCTTCAATCATTTGAAAACAATACATGGCCAAAATGAGCAACACTTTCTGAGACTGAATGCAACTTTATTTGAAATGCATAAAAAGCAAATTTATTTATGTGCATTATTCTAAAATACAGTTTGGGGGTAGGGAAGGAGACAAGGTTTGATTAGTTTTGGAATGATTACCAGAAAATTCAGGAGGTGATTCATGCCTTATATGTGTATGCAGCCCATTAATCTGATGCTTGAGAAATAGTAGTGAAGTTTCCAGTCTTATTCAGTCCTTGGACTTCTTACAGAAACAGGTTATAAGAGTGATTTTTGTGATAAGGGAAAGCTTTATGTGTATCTTGCTTACAAAGAAAATAGACTGACAACAAGTACATAGGTCACCAAAGCAGCCTCTGTAATATAATGATTTTTTTACTGTAAGGATAAATCTATCTCATACTGGAGGTATTGTCAAGCCTCATTTCCTTCTACCCCACTGAAACATCATGCCCCCTGGCTTTTCATTGTAAGAAATGGGATGCTTCATTGGATTATTAATTTTGGAAGCATAGGCTTTCTTTTTCCTTCTCCTACTATAGAAATACATGACATAAAGCAGTAGTTCATACTGTTTGAGAGAGTTGGGCAGTGGCCCTGAGGCAGGAGGTAACATAGTGATGAAGAACTTTATGCAAGAGAACTATGTCTCAAAATGCACTGTAATCAGAGATGATATAAAGTGCTTCCAACTCAGAAGCTGCAAAATGTTGCTTGAACTAACAAACAAAAAAGAATGCAGTATGCTTAGTACAGGATGTTTGAGTTAGCTATTAAAATATTCAGGCCAGTTAGTGAAATGTAAAGCTTCATCTGGACCAATATGTACCTGTACCTGCAGCTGTAAAGTGTATTTGTTAAAAAGCAAGTTTAATCTCAGATGACAGGTGTAATACCTGCAAGCCATGTTCATTAGAAAATGGTACCCCAGGAGGAATTAGTTTCTGCAGGTCTTTGGTAACTGGAAGAAGGAGGGGCAATATATTTTATAGGTAATGGTATATCAGACAGGCTCAATGACTGTAATAGTTATTGCTCTGTACAGACATTTGCATAAATACCCAGGGTCTTAGTAAAGGGGATTTCAGATTGGATTCTAGAGCACTGTGTAAATAGGGACTTCTTAAGATTTTGCATGGAAAGTGTGTGTCTTTATTCATTTTGACCAGCTGTCTGTGCACAGGCTCTTGGTAAGTTTTATGTTAAAACTCTCCAAATACATATTTGAGTTCCCTTATTTCTACTGTGCTCAGTGTACACTGAAGTCTTTATATTCCAAATTTTGGCTTCACTGAGATCAAGCTCAGTGGTGATTCTTTGAAGTTCGTGAAGATTTTAGTGATGGTTTTCCTACCTTAGTAGGATGTAGTTATATCTGATCTGCAGTTATCTCACTGTTTGAATTGTTACCATTTTACCCTCCTTTTGCACAAAATTTTATTGCTGACAGCTTTCTATGTACTGTGTGTTAATGATAACTTGGATAATTCTTGTTTCGCTCTTAGGAGAGAGCTGAAATGCACACTTATTTAGACATCATTTCATCACATGTTCTTTTCAGAATAAGGAATGCCAGTCCTGCTTCTGACTTGAAGACAAACACTGGGAAAATCTGGAGTGTTGCAACAAAGTTCCCCAACCATATCCTTGGCAAATCAAAATTCAGAATCAGCATTTGGACGGATTCTTTGCCACATCCTCTGCTTCTTACACCACAAGGTAAGCCACTGAGGTGTCCATATCCTTCCGCTATTCAGTTGCATAGAGATGATAAAAAAATTCATTTGTTATCTGGAAATATACTTGGAGAGCAAGCCTTACATGAGTCTTGAGTACGTACTTTGTCAAACATGGTCACTATATTTGCTGTAAAATTAAAGTGCTGTTAAATATCAAACTTTGCTAATGTGTAGCTCTCTACTTTCTTTAGTCAGAACTGGGACCAATTCTGGAAGTCTCAAACAGACTTGGATCCAAAAGGAATTTGAGCTTGTGCCTAATTTAAAGTGTAGGAGTAGTCCTCATGTAGTTGTGGAACTTTTTACAGCCTTGACTCTGTTTCTGAATTCAAGACTTAGAGTCTGTAGTCGCTCAGACTCCTCTGCACCCCAGGTTATATACAGGTCAGGGAAAGTACATGCTGGTCAAAATATGAAAGGAGAAATTTCAACTGTGTGAAAAGAAAATGAGAGTAATTAAAAATTGGTGGTGGATTCTCCATCCTTGGAGATTTTAATGTCTTAGAGGACAAAACCCTGAACAAGCTGGTCTGAATTCAGTGTTGACCCTCCTTTGGGGAGGACACTGGATTTCTGAGGTCTTTCCAACCTTCTGTCACTAGTGACAGTGGGAAGGTGCCGCTGCTCCTGTGCATTACGTATTGTGCTGAATGGGAGAACCTTTGATTTCAGCTCTGGTTTTCTTTCCAAGGCAGATATGCAAAAAATGAAATTAATTAAATCCCTTTCCCCCTCTCTTCTTATGCTGCTTCATTAAGGGGTAGTCTTTTTTTTTTTTCTGCTTATGAATAATTTTTCACTTGTCAAATTATTTGGCTGTCAGCAGGCTGAGATATTAGTTAGACAGGTTCAAAGCTGAAAATTCAAAGCTCTACAGAATGTCAGTCAACATATATATATATAAATCTTTTAAGTATTTTTGTAAACATGTATTTATTCACCCAAGTTTGGTTGCTTGATTTGACATTTACTGGAAACGCAGTTACTGGAAACCCTGGAAAAGTAGTAGGTTGTATCATCTTAAACTAGTATTTTGTGGATACTATGAAGAAAAGGATAAAAGATCTTGGGACAATTGATCCAGAAGGTAGTATTTCCAGCACTTATGTCAGCTAGGCAGAGGATCTACACTGAAGTTCTCTGTGATGGATATAGGTGTCATTTACACCGCAGATTATTCATTTTTCAGTCTGCTTAACTTATTCACAGAAGGGCTTTAGAAGGCACATCTACAACTGAAGGGGATATAAGAAACACTCCCTATCTACACTTGTTTACAGACAATATAAACAATTAGATATAGTTGAAGTGGGGGAGGAAGTGCACCCTTTTGCCCCATATAATACAAAGAGTTTTCAGTGATGCAAAACCAAATGGCAGAGTAAGGAGAGGAAAACAGGTTTATGGAGTGAAAATTATTAATACTGGTTTCAGGTTTTGTCCAATGAGTGACCTGAGAAAGGTGCATGTTACAATTTTAATTCAAGATTCTGTGCCAGTCTTTTTCTTCGAGTGTGTATAAATTTAGCAAATAGACACTGCAGTTTACATGTCAAACCTCCTATGAGGAGTCGCTTAAAACAGCAATTTGTCACAGTGCTGGATGTTTAGAACTGGTAGAAAATGTTTAATTGAATTGGCTTTCAGGGCAAAAGAAAAATGGCTTTGCAAGGAAAATTAGATTTTTCTGAAGGAACTTCTGATCCATTGATGCATTTACTCTTCCCTGAGGACAACCAGACCAAAGCAAAATCCAAGCTAGCTGTGGTAGCCAACTCTGGTTTATTTCAGCTTTGGTTTTGTCACAGTCTCCTCCCCTAGAAATGTCAACTGTTCTCCGAAGCTGTTTCCAGGATCACATCCCCTGAATTTTCAGACAAAACCAGTTGTGCAATTTTTTGTTTTGTTCTAAAGTAATAGCAACTCTGAATGAGATTTCTGTGGGGCAGCTGGGTAATTCAGGATGCCATTAAACCTCATGAAACTGGTTGGTTAGGCTCAGTTTCAACTAGTAGTCTAAACCTGGAGCAGTGTAAATTTGTCAACACACAAATCTGTGTTACCTGTTTAGTTTCTGGGTATTTGTAGGTAGCTTCCATTTTTAAATGAAAATGTTCATTAAAGCTACTAGTAAGAGCTCTTGTAGCCAGTAATTTTGAAGCAATAAAGAATTATCATGAATTGAAGAAATTAAATGGAAAAATACACTGTTACCAGCTGCAGACAATGGGGTTGCCTAAGAACTGTGGGGGAAGTCCAGACTTTAGTTTGCTTTGTAAAACCATCTCAGTGCATCACGTGAAGAGTCAGATCTCTTTTCTGCTAGAGAAAGGTATCTCAGACTTGCATCATCAGTGCTTGTGCAGTATGCTCTACATTGCTCTAAAGACCAAACTTAGACATGTTTGCAGTTTGACTGCCAGATAATGCAACTGTTATTTTCCATTTTTTAACCTGTTTCCATTATTCTAAAATGGACAGAGAGGAGATGTATTGATAAGGTTGGAAATTCACTTAAATAGATCAAGTAGTGCTTAAAATAATTCCCAAAATTCTAGAATATTTTTGAACAGCAGATTGTGCAAACTGACACAACACTTCTTTATATATATAATATGCAATAATATGTAATTGATATATATTTATATATAATTATGATATGTAATATTAAATAATACTGATACTATGTTGTATATATAAAATGCATTTGAGCAGTAATTCATTTCTTGGTTATGGCTAAAAAGGTGCCACACTAGAAACAATAGCAAGTGAAATTCTCAAGCCTTTTTGTGTCACAAACAGCAGCAGCCAACTTTTGCTTCAGCCCACATGGGAATTGTACTGAGATATTAATCAGAAAAATAAAAATAAAGAATGAATTTAAAAAAAAATGCCATTTTTCTCTTCCTGTCTGCTTAGCAATATGTTAGGTAGCAAATGTCTCAATTCCTCTAAATGGACAAAATGGATGTAGATTCTGTAACTTGCTGCAAAATATTCAAAGAAAAAAGATCAGGTGTGGCTTGATCTAATTCCTCCTGATGGAGCTAGTCTGCAGCAGTAGTCAGGAATTGTAAATAAATTCTTTGCTCAAGTATCTATCCTGGAATTCTCTAGCAAGCTATTATTAATTTTTCTTGCTATCTTTATTTACAGCTGGTTGTATCACTCGTGCCTTAATTGTAGAGATTCTCCAATGCACTAATCTATACCCAGTCCAGGAGGAATGCCTTCTTAGTGTTTGTGGGTCTGATGAATTCTTACAAAAGTAAGTATCTTATTAAGAGTGGGTATTGAGTATGTATTGTGTAATCTAAGCTGTGCTTTTAATGCACCCTGCTTACGTACCATGCAAACACAGCCATAGGGAGAATTAGGGTTTTATATACCAAACAAGGCATAGTTTCTGAAACTCCCAGAACACATGGTACTTGAGTTCTACAGAGAGGACAGTGTTCTCTAGTGCAAGGATTCCAATCCTGGTTCCTTATATAAAATTCATGTAACCTTGAATAATTTGTTTCACTCTGTTGCCCTTATGGTCTTTCTCATATATAATAGGAGAATGCTGCAACTTCCAGTATCTCATAGGAGTGTTATAAGCATAAGGGGATATGCATACCCTCAAAGGGGGAAATCGCCAAAGACAGGAGAAACAGTATTATACAGCTGCACAGCAGGTGATTTTTCTTCGTATCCATTTGCAACAGTAGCAAAGCAAATGAAGTCAGCATTTTGGTGCTGGCTGCAAGTTGACTGAAAACGCATTATACATGCAACAGGTCTTTCTGAATGTATGTAGTCTACAAGTAAGTAAATGCTCTGGTTTGCATTAATTCAAGCAAACTTGTGGTAAAAGCACTACCGGACTCAGCTAGATGTTTCTTGCCCTCTGGCAGCTTAAATTCAGCTGTCAGCAAAAGTGAGCAGATTTTGTGTTGAAACAGCTGAAATACAGGCTCTTGTCAGCTGTGCTGTAGTGCTGGTGACTTTCAGCAGACAGGGAGAAGTTGGCAGTTCTCTGTGGTAACATGTTAAGCTGGCATTGCAGGAGTCACAGCTCATCTGTTAGAGACGTAAAAAGCGTTAGATAAAATAGTGTACATCTGCAATGGAAAGGGAAATCTTTACACTATACTGCAAATATGACTGCTTCTAAAGGTTACCTGAACTAGTCCAGAGCAAGTCAGCTTGATTAATGAAACTAATGCAGTTGTGAGAAGCAAGTGTCACACTAAATTACCTTTATTCTATATCCAGCTTGGACACTTGTTCTCTTACACAGGCCAAGTGTTCAAATGTTTGTGATGAATTATGCTTTGCAACTAAAGATGGGAACTTCAATAATTCTGAACCCGCTCTTGTTCAAATCTCCATATGCACTGTATGAAGCATTTACAACTCTAGAACCACTGAGCAGAGAATCAGGTCATACATAGATCTTTTAATTACATAAAAAGGCTAGGGCTTTTTTTTTTTTTGTCGTTGTTTTCAAGACTCTTCTCATTTGATACTAATTACTGAAGAAAATGGGAATAATGAAGGTGAGCTCAGTATCTTGCAGTGCAGTATACAGTATGTTGTAAACAGTTTTATTTTCACTGTTGGGGAGAATGCATCAGTAGTGGACTGATTAAATTCTGGCACTTGCAGAATCTCTGCACGTCTCATTAGCAGTGAAACAAGGTCAATAATGTTCTTCGCTTTTTTTTTGCTTTGCTCCTGCACTGTCATGCAGAAAGCACTGAGCTGCACTTCTGGCCTGAGCAGCTTGTAATTCTATACTGTGTGCTGCTTCCAGCTGTCTTTCTTGTGTGTCCTCATCAGAGTCCTGTATCTGAAATTTGAAGCTCCAGACCATAATGATCCCATGGGTAGCTGAACGCAGCCTTTGGAGTAGCCTCAGGGTGAGATTTTTCCTGTGTTTGGGCTATCTTTTAGTGCAAATTGCTTTCCTAAAGATGTTTCTAACAGAATGATTTGATGTACTTGTGCAGGGTTCTTCCCCAGAAGAGTATTTGGAAATCATTCAGTGATGAATACCTTCAGAAGTTCCCCTAGTTATGAGACAGCAAAGGGAATAAATATGTTGTCGCTTCTGCTTTACTGTAATCCAGAAAAAACTAAAGTAAAGCCAAAGCAGTGATGTGATGAATTGTTCTCACCAGAGTGTTTTAGTGAACCAGCCTACTCTGTGAAGATCTGTCAAAATCTTTCATTTGCTGTTATGTTGGACTATATTAATGAGCACTTCACCCTGCCTCCTGCAGAAGCACCTGAAGGACTTGATGATTTCCGGAATCCATTTAGCTTTGAATGAGATGAGAGGAAAAAATACTTGTGTGCTAATGACCGTTACAATCAGCACCACAAGATTTAACCATCCATTATTCTCTTCCTGTGGAGATATCCTTAGCTTACATCCTATCTGAAGAAGAGTATCAGTTTTCCAATATCCAAATTTTAACAAAACAGAAGGCTGTGTGTAGGCTGCAGGTCAGTCCTAACTAATAGAGCCTTCTGTGAAATTCTGATTTATAATCTCATTTGGTTTCTGGTTTTAAGTTAATTTGATTTACTGATCAGAAATCCTGGCCTTGCTTCTATCTGCAAGTTTCTTTTGCTTCTTATGCTGCCTTTTCCTTCAAGATTTTCTTGCAGTACCTGTAGAAGCTATCAGGATTCATTGCCACCTTGTCCCTTCCCCTTCTTCCATTGTAAGGTGTACATTACTTACTTCCCCAGTTAGTTGCTGCAGTTTGTTTTTTAGATCTCAGTGTAAGTGAATCTGGAGGCAAAACCCTGTCTGAAAAACAGCTGTTTCCTTGAAGTCTAAAGAGAGGAGTAAAACCTGTATTTGTGTCATCAATTCTTACCACTATTCATAGAATTTTCTGATTTTCATATGTATTCCTAAACCCTCCTTCTCTGGGTTTCCCAGCTGTGGGTATACTCTCCAGTGCCTTATGCTTGTGCTGTTCATGGAAATCTTTTCTTTCTTGGAGGGCCATCTGCTGTTTCTAAAAATTCTTTGCTTTATCATCCCATCTTCCAAACCTTCTAAATCTATCTTGATAATCCTGCTCTAACACTTTCTTGTCTTTCCTAAAATTTAGAATAGATGCCCCTAAAAATGATGCCTCTTCATGAAAGATGTTCTATACAAATAAATTAAATTGCGTTTAAGCAGCTTGTGTCAAATAACTCCTAGCTCTCAATGCCAGCAGCAAGACAAAACCAACCCATCTCATGTGACAGCAATGAATTAATCCATTTAGACATTTTTGTCTTTAGAACTACAGGCCACAACTCAGGGCATCCTGAAACACCTAATAAAACAAAGTACATGGGTGTGTTATAAAGATATAGGGGACCCTAATTATTTTTATTATTTATTGTTTCATTGATCTGTCTGTTAGCAAGAGGTTCCAGTAATGCAGAACCAGCAAAGTAATGAAGTCCAAGGATATTTATAAGCTTTCTTCTAAACAAGTTGTTTTTTTTTTTTCTTTTTTTTTTTTTTTTTTTAATAAGGCATCAGATATTGTAAGGGACCTTTTGTGCTATGCATTTTTAATTCCATTCATGCTCTACAATATTATAATCTGCCTTACTGCTTTGCAGTTTAGCCAACACATTAAGCAGGGGTATAGAACAGAAGAGTCTGAATGCTTATTATTTCTGCTCACATGCTTACTGATGACAGGTTTTTGCCTTACTAATTTTATTCTCTGAGAATTGAGACCTAAGTAAGAATTTGTTTTCACTCAAAGTGAAGTTTAAGCTATTAATTATAGGCTGGGCAGAGTTCTGTTCATGCAGACTGGGATTGTAAGAAGCAAGCACCTTCTGGATGAATATATTCTTTGTAAAAAATAAACTTCATTTTCTCTTGTCACTGCATATTAAGTTTCTCATTCAGAAACACTGCTCTGCTGAGTCCTTTAAAAAAAAAAGTCTGATTGAACTGTGTTAGGATTTTGAGCTTATTGCACATCAGAGAACGTTGCTGAAGGGAAACAGAATCATCTAGTGATGAGGGAGTCTTGAGAGACTGACAGATATACCATTGCTCTTCTGATGTATTGTGGGACCACAGGCAAGTCACTTTACTTTGACTAGTTCATTAGCATGTCCCTTAAAGACAAACACTGCCTTTCACTTACTCTTTTATCATGGCATTCTCATGAAAGCTGTATTCTCCACATAATAATTCCAGAAAAAAATATGGGCAAACTGTTTATAACGTTGTAGCGTTTTTATTTGAGTTTCCTTTACAGAGATTGGAGCACTGTAAACCAGTTACTAATAATTCTGCTGTCCTCCAAAGGGGGCTATATTACTTTTGTCTTAATAGTGGAACTGTAGTAGCAGATCCACATAGCGTGTTACAGCCTGGGATATGGCACAATAATCTGTCAATCTATGGCAAAGCTGTATCTCTGTTTCTTGTAGTTCACCTTTCATAGAATCATAGAATAGGGTTGGAAAGGACCTTAAGATCATCAAGTTCCAACCCCCCTGCAATGGGCAGGGACACCTTCAACTAAACCATGTCACCCAAGGCTCTCTCCAACCTGGTCTTCAGCACTGCCAGCGATGGAGCATTCACAACTTCCCTGGGCAACCCATTCCAGTGCCTCGCCACCCTTACAATAAAGAAATTCTTCCTTATATAAAATCTAAACTTCCCCTGTTTAAGTTTGAACCTGTTATCCCTTGTACTGTCCCAACAGTCCCTAAAAAATAATTCATCCCCAGCGCCCCTATAGGCCCCCTTCAGATACTGGAAGGCTGCTATAAAGTCTCCAAGCAGCCTTCTCTTTCTTCTCCAGGCTGAACATCCCCAACTTTCTCATCCTGTCTTCATACAGGAGGTACTCAAGTCCCCTGATCAACCTCATGGCCCTCCTCTGGACTTATTCCAACAGTTCCATGACCTTCTTATGTTGAGGACTCCAGAACTGCACAAAATATTCCAAGTGAGGTCTCACGAGACGAGAGTAGGGGGCAGGATCACCTCCTTTGACCTGCTAGTCACTCTCCTTTTGATGCAGGCCAGGATACGATTGGTTTTCTGGGCTTCAAGCGCACACTGCTGGCTCATGTTCATTTTTTCATCTATTAACACCCCCAAGTCCTTCTCCGCAGGGCTGCTTTGAATCTCTTCTCTGCCCAACCTGTAGCTGTGCCTCGGATCACTCTGGCTCTGGTATAGGACCTTGCACTTATCATGGTTAAAGTTCATCAGGTTGTTATCAGCCCACCTCACAAGTGTGTCAGGGTCCCTCTGGATGGCATTCCTACCCTCCAACATATCAACTGAACCACACAGCTTGGTGTCATTGCAGACTTGCTGCAGGCGCCCTTAATCCCACTGTCCATGTCACCAACAAAGATATTGAACAAGATCGATCCCAACACCAATCCCTGAGGGACACCACTCCTTACTGGTCTCCAGCTGGAACTGAGCCATTGAACATGACTCTTTACATGTGGCCATCCAGTCAGTTCTTAATCCATTGAGTGACTCATCCATCAAATTGGTGTCTCTCCAATTTAGAGACAAGGTTGTCGTTTGGAGCAGTGTCAAACACTTTTCACAAGTCCAGGTGGATGGCATCAACTGCTCTACCTCTGTCCATCAGTTCTGTAGCTCCATCATAGAAGGCCACTAGATTTGTCTTGCAGGATTTCCCCTTAGTGAAGCCATGCTGGCTGTCACCAAGCACCTTGTTGTTTTTCATGTGCCTCAGCATGCCTTCCAGGACAATCCGCTCCAAGGTTTTGCCAGGTGCAGACGTGAGGCTGTCTGGTCTGTAGTGCTCTGACTCATCCATTTTTCCCTCCTTGAAAATGGGGGTTATATTTCCCTTTTTCCAGTCTTTGGGAACTTGCCCTGACTGCCATGATTTTTCAAATGTGATGGACAGTGGCTTAGGAACTTCATGTGCCAGCTCCTTCAGGACCCGCAGATGGATTTCATCAGGTCCATGGACTTGTACATTCAGGTTTTTAAGATGGTCTTGAACCAGATCGTCTCCTACAGTAGGCCCAAAGTCTTCATACAGTCCCTGCATCTGCCTTCCAAGACTTGGGTGATGTGGTCAGAGCATTTGCCAGCAAAGACTGAGGCAAAGAAATCATTAAGAACCTCAGCCTTCTCCAAGTCTAGGTTAGCCAATTCTCCCGATAACTTCTGAAGAGGCCCATGCTGTCCCTTTTCTGTCTTTTATTTGCAATGTACCTATAGAATCCCTTCCTGTTATCTTTAACATCCCCAGCTTCCAGACAACATCTCTGTATTCTTCCCAGGCATTCTGTCCTTGCTTCCACCTTTTATAAGCCTCTTTTTTTCCTTCAAATTTTTCTCAGCAGGTCCTTATCCATCCAAGGAGGTCTCCTGACCCTCCTGTAGCACTTCCTTCCAGTAGGGATGTATCACTCCTGAGCTTGCAGGAGGTGATCCTTGAATATCAACCAACAGTCTTGGGCCCCCCTGCCCTCTAGGGCTGTATTCCATTGAACTTTACTGAGCAAGTACCTGAAAAGGCCAAAGTTTGCTCTCTTGTATTCTAGGGCAGTGAGTTTGCTGAACGCCCTTCTCACTGTCCTGAGGGTCTTGAATTTGACCATCTCATGATCACTGCAATCAAGGCTACCCTGGAGCATCACACTTCCAACCAGCCTTTCCCTGTTGGTAAGGGTGAGGTCAAGCATGGCACTTCTCCTTGTTGGCTCCTCTGTTACTTGCAGAAGGAAATTGTCTTCCACACAACTGAGGAACTTCCTGGATTGCTTTTGCTGGCCTATACCATACCTCCAACAGATATCAGGGAGGTTGGTGTCCCCCGTGAAAACAAGGGCCTGCGAGTGTGAGGCTATTCCTATCTGCCTATAAAGCGCTTCATCCACTGAACTCTGCCTTGCTCTTTCATATCAGGTGGGATTAAACCTACAATAAGGTACTGGAGATTTGGCCATTTCTTGTATTTTTTTACTACAATATGGTTTAACAGGCTACCTGCAAGGTAATCTGTCCTCTCAGACCTATCCTCTGGTCCACCCTGCTCCCCTTTGTGAAGGAACAGATGTTCAAACAGCAGAGTTGTCTGAGCAGCCTCACTTTTTCCCTTGCTTGCCAAATCCAACTCAGAGAGCAGACTGTGTCTGCAGCGAGGCCTTTTGAGCACCAGCTTCCCTCTCTCCCCATGCCACAGAAGCATAATGAGAAGAGATCACCTGTTTTGGTACCAAGATCCATCTAATCTTATTCCTTTCCTTCTTTCTTTTTTTTTTTTTCCCTCACTTAAAAAAAAATGAAGTTCTCTTTTCTCCGCAGCTGATGGTTTTAGCCCTGTTTCTTCTTTGACACAGCAGCCAACTCAGCCTGATTCAATCCCACCTTCCCTCTGGCCTCTAGAAAGAATCTTTCCACAACACTTGTGTTTCTATACCCAGGAAAACACATACAGACACTTCTGCAACTGAGAGTGCCAGAAAAGGGGGCTGGAGCAACCTTGCAGGCATGGAGTGGGTGATGTGCTTGCAGAAGTTGGGGGCATCTTTCAGACTGCCCCAGCATCTCACTTGGACCCTCAGACTGCTGCTAAGCAGAGGCAGTCTAGTTTGCTTCATTGCTAAATTTGAGGTCAGCATCCTTCTATTTCCAGTCATGTTGTGCTATTTTGTGAAAATGACTTTGGGATGGTATCTAAATTCCGCTGGTCTTGCTGAGAACGAGGGTGTTTGTCCCAAATCAGAGAACCCTGAGAAGTGAGGAAGTCTCCCTGTTGTTAGAAGCAAGATTCTCCTTCTAGGCCTGGCATAAAGCCAGGCTTTTATACTGAGCTCTGTCTTGCTGAATCCTGTGAAAATCGTCAAGGAAAAAAACACAAAACCCTTCACATACTTCCGTACTGGCAGCCATGAGTTTTAAATCATTCCAATTTTGTCTTCCTCTGTCACAGCGAGTCATCCTGTTCTAACTTGAAAATTTCATTAGTGTCTTGAGCATTTCTCCATCCTGTAACCTCAAAAATTGCAGACTTTCCTATCTCCGCTGAGCTCTTGGAGTGGCAGGGTGAAGATATGTGTGCCAGGAAACTGTGAAGACAGAATTGCAACAGTGTATTTGTTCAGTTGAATAAACATTTCAGCACAGCCTACAATGAGTCATCACATTAAAAGCTGTCATTTGTATCCTCATAGAGACTGCTTTTATGAAATGAATGTGGAAGTCAGACCCAGTTAATCCAAATCATTTTTCAAATGAAGGTCCACCAGCTTTTAAAAGCTTACCTACCCCAGCGGGCTGCCAGAAAGAAGCTACTCTGCCTGTACTGCAGTCACTAGGCACATTTTGAGTGTAAAGCCCCTCATGGGGCTGCTGGGGAAGCACATGCACTGTTAAAAGCTGCCACATGTGTTCAGACTGTGGAGTGTGTGCTGGGCTGCAGCTGGCATGGAGGTGGATTTTACCAGTGTGATAGAAACTGCCTCAACTTTCCCTGTGGATTGGGCTCATGAGAGAAGCACATGAGAGAGGACTCTGCCTATTCTCTGTCCTTATGTACAAATTATGCATAAAATATCTGAATCTGGTCCATAATCCTTTCTCAGGTTGAAAAGAAATCTTTTTATTGTGTATCTACATAAGCTTATTTTCTGTGAGCACTAAGCCATAAGAATGATCAAAAAATATATCTTCTAAGTAAATCTGCCTTATGTAGGGAGTAGCTCTGTTTAAAATAGAAAAACATATTTGTTTTACTATTTGCTTCCTGAATGTGAAATCCTAAGCCTTTCATTTTAGGAAAATAAAAAGTTGGCTTAATATTGTATATATCTGAAAGGATTAAAGGGACATGAAAAAGATTTTCTGGATTCTAAATATGTACCGTTAAAAATGGAGTAAATGAATGCTCAGGAGATTATTCCAATGCAAGCTTAAGTGCAAACAGAAGATTCTGCACCAGCATAACCTGCCCAGTTCAAAATAGATATCACAATGATGTTGTCTTAGATTCACACGTCTTTGCAGGGAAGAAGTGAATAACTTCATTCTGCCTGTGCTCAGAGAGAAAACCAAGCTGTTTAGCTGGACTGAGACTGAGATGTGCTCTGCTTTAGTAGACTAAAATTCCTGCCCATGTGATGGTCTAGACTGTGACAGTAATGCTTTTGTTTAAAAAATAATCACCAAGCCTGTTCCTGTCGTCCTGCTGAAGTGAACAGAGTATGTTTTCATTCTAAATCACCTTGTTGGCCTACAAAGGCCACTGCAGAGTGTGATTCAGAACTCTAAACATAGGCTATTTTAGACAGCATAGGGCATCTGAGACATCTGCAAGGGAGCAGCGCACAGGAGATATTGCCTGTTTACCCATGCCTTTCCAAGGCAGAGGCCAAATACAGTTTCCTAGGATATCTAAAATGGCATAAGACATCTACATTTAAGCAGGTTAATCCCAATCTGTGGAATCTTGGACTCACTCTGTTTGAAATCTGTAAGAGTTAGTCTACCCACCTCCATATACGCATGTTCTCTCAGCCTTCTTCAGTTTGTGGAGGGTTGAGTATAAGAATACAGCTGCATCCTTATGGTGGGATTTGCCTTCCACCAGGCACTGCAATGACAATTTCTATTTCCTTCAGACTCAAAAAGCAATTATTTGTTTTCACTAGCCTACAGAAAAGAAAATGTCATTTTTGTCAGTCTCCTCCAGAGAGTGGTGATGATAAACTTCTCTAATCTCCTCCCTTTCATGTCTGGGCATTTCTGATAGAAACACCACACATTCTTTTAAGATTTTCAGTACCTATAAACCCTTAGATGTTTGGAGGTTCTGTGTTACTAGAGAGGCTTTTCAGAAGCTGGTAGGTAATATTGTACTTCATTGAATTATGTAAGAAAAAGAGGACCTAAAAGGAACATTGCCTTATAAAAGATGAGAAGAATCCCTCATCACCAAAAGATGCATGGACTGCTGCAGCAATATTGTAGTGCCCTATGTATGATTTGAAGGAGTTGAAGTGTTTATAGGAATTATTATTTTAAACCTTTAAATATTAGTGCTTTATATATATATCTTGTTCTTGCTTTTTTATGTGACATATTCATATGTGGTGTGCCTTTAAAGTTAACTTCTCTGATTTCCTGTGAAAACTAACATTATTTATTAGGTTTGAATAACCCCTTCAGGTAAGGGAAACTGCATTAAAATTTAGACATGTACAAGGAATTTAAGGTTTGAGGCGTACTTAAGAATGAAGTTGTGAGGTTTTTGGACAAAAACAAAGAGCATTTCATTAGTCCTTCAGGCAAAAGAAAATCCCAGGCAATGGGCAGGGTATTAGTAGCACTATAAAGCTGGTGATTACATTTACACCTATAAAAACAAATCAAATGTGTACTGAACCTCTGGCCCACATATGGAAAAGATTTCCCACTGATCAGTTCAATTAATTAAAAAAAAACCTTCCTAATCTCAACAGTTTTCCTGGCCCAAATGAATATTTAATTAGAGAAGACTGCCAAAAAAAAAGGAAAAGTATTTTTTTCTTCCGACTTTTATGTTAGTAATAACTCCAGTTCCAAAGCTTTTTAAAAACTGCAGTAGAACTGAGTGGAGTTTTTGCTTTAAACCAACACTTACAGTAAAGAAAGGAATAAAGTGGGCTCATTTCACTCTTTATAGAACTATAGCCAATTTCAGAAATGTCTCCTTAACTTAAAATAGAGAAAGTTTCTAGAATGGTGATGTCTGAATCTAAAATAGTCTTTAAATTCACCTCCTAGTTGAAAGATGTGCTTAGTTATATAAGTGTACTGGCAGGAGCTGGGGGGGGAGAAGGAATAATAGATTTGGAGATATATATTTAGGGCTCGACTTCAAAAAATGCAAGTTTTTTCATTTTATAAGATTTTGTAAGATTCATTTTGTAAGAAATAAGAAGCAATACAGGCACAGGACTGTTTGACAATGCATAGAAAAGGCAGGTTCCTATTGATTCAACACACTTAGAATCTCATTAGTTATCAAATGGGATTTGAGTACTGACAACAGATACACAACATTTTGTTTTCATTCTCTGCTGCCCAAAGTCACCAAATACGGATTAGTCTGGAGTCCATTTATTGTTTCTGCTAGAGGTGATATAAACTAAAAATCAATTTCAGATGCATAGATGTTTCTTCCCCTCCCTCCTTCAGGCTGTTGAAGAATGCACAGAATGAAGTTCATTTCAAAATCTGGTATCAGAAACTACTGGCTGCTCTTCAATTCTGTGCTGGAAAAGCCCTGAACAATGAGTTTTCTAAGGAGGAGAAACTTACCAGAATTCTGGAAGACATTGCCAAAAAAGTAAAAGATGCCAGTGATGCAAAAAGAAAGGTTTGTTAAAAATAATCTCCTCTACCATCTAAGTTATTTTTTACCTCTTTCCTATAGTTCCCTTTACATAAATAAACCCAAGTTTTGACTGAACTTTGTAAAATTTTGGACTGGGCTGAAAAGTAAAACATTTGTATGTAATGGGACAATTCTCATAGCTATTACTTTGAGGTCAGTAGATCTGTTAAGACATTTAAATTCCTTCTTTGACGTTCTCTCAACCAGATTTGGAGGTGGTCAGAAATAACGGCAACAAAACTGATTAGCATTGTACAGAAAGGAATGCTCACATTCAGCACCTCATCTCAAAATATTTGAATCCTGTAGAGCTGCAGTGTTTCTTGAAAACCTTGCTAAGAGCTGTCCTTTACAGGTCGAACATCCTCTTTTCTTAGCAAAGCCAACCAGAGTGGAGTGTACTTGATATCTCAAATACAGCATTCAAGAATTAATACTGCACACACATCTACAGAAATGCATTGGCAGCATGCTTGTAGTCCTCCTCTTCAGCAGGCACAGCTTTTACATCATGTAGGTACATTTCCAGTTCAAAACTATTAATTTTCCAAGACAGCTGTTGTTACTTACCTGATGTGTAAAACTGCTGCTTGCTGAGAGCTCAGCAAGACAGACCAGAAAGCCAAATAAAAATATACCTGCCACTGCTGGTTATCATGAAAGTTGCCATAATTTCTTTTTGCCATATTAAGTATTCAAAGATTTTCAAAGGATTTTTCAGAAAACTCAATGTTGCTACTGACAGCAGCAAAGCAAACATGGGAGTATATAGAGGAAAAGATATGAGAAGGGAAAAAATCCATGCAAAGAAAAAGAAACAGTGATACATTATACACTATGTATGCATAATTGGGATTTTAGAGATTAATCTCAAAGCTGTAGTTACTATGATACCGAGAAACTCCTAAACCTTGCAGTTAACAAATCTACAGTTAGGTGACGAAGATCACAACGTTGAGGCAACAAGCAATAAATTGTGAAGTTGTCCATCAAGGCAAAAACAATATGAGATGCAGCAAAGCAGGTGCAAGGCTAATCAGCTTCTAATGAAGGGTGTTGAATCTGAATCGACATGGCAGCGTGAACTGTTAGTGCACCTATCAAAAAGAACATGAATGTGGAGTAAAATCACAGTGTTTATTTTTAAAAGCTGCACCTCAGCATGACCTCATTAGCTGTTGTAAGCTTGCATGGATGCTGCTAGCTCCAGAAATTGTACTGCTTGTTTAAAATACAGAAAGACAGTCTGGGGTTTAAAAGCTGCTGCTGTGTTCTTTCATGTTGTCGTAACGATTCACATGTTGCAGGAGGTGTTAAAGGTGGAACTCAACAGACTTCAGCGGTTCTTCCAGGAAGTAAAGGTTTGTCGGCTTCCCCTGAATCCCGCACTTGTTGTCCAAGGCATAAAGGCAGACGTAAGTTAGCTCATGTAATGAATTATGGTTTTAATTTGCGTTTTTTAGAATAAAGGGGAATAGGGAATGAATGGCTGCATTGACTGGGAAGTACTTTTACTGCTATAAAGGATGGGTCATCCGGTAAACTGACACCTAGCCTAATCCCCTTTAAACTAAGGGCCTTTGTTTGAATCCAGGTGAAGGGGGCTGGTGGGATGGGTGTTACATACACATGCCACCTTGCACAGCTGTGGCAGCAGAGATTTCAAAGTCTGAGCAGCCTGCTCCCATCTCAGCCACCCTGTGGTGGTGTCAGGATTGGCAAGCTCATGGTGGCAGGTTGTTTTTTTATCTAAGACTCCTGTGTCAGGTATGAGAGCAGCTAAAGGTCTAGGGATACCTCTCTTTTTTTTTGCTGAGGCAAGACTAGGCAAAGGACTGCAAATAGCTAATATATTAAATATTCACAATAACTTACTGTGTCTGTGACCTTTGGTGAAAATGACTGAAGAATAACGAAAATAACAGTGCTCCTCAGTGTTACT
This sequence comes from Forpus xanthops, assembly GCA_032466535.1. NCBI lineage: Eukaryota > Metazoa > Chordata > Aves > Psittaciformes > Psittacidae > Forpus > Forpus xanthops. Next base: position 10,421 of record JASSUY010037097.1, on the reverse strand, counting down.
TAACTTTATTTTGACCACAGTACTAAGTCTCAGTTATTCACTTTTTAGAAGTATTTTCATAAGCAGTACTATACGAGGAATAAGCTGTTCCATCTCTGGAGAAAGCAAAGGTATCCAGCAGCAAGAGAAAACAACCCTGAATACCCATATGTATTACCAGTTTCAGCTGCCTAATTATAGCAATTTGTGCTCTATTTTTGTTCTCTGGCTCATTATCCACAGTGGACCTGATTCTAAGAGGTGCTGATCCCTTCAGTTCCCTTTGACCTGTGATTCTCCCAGTAATTGCTATTCAGCCTTGATCTCACTGAGAACAGAGGTCTTCCAGCACCCTGCAGGCTTGGGCCAATTATGTATGATATAAGTGAGAAGAATTTAAAGCCTGCTGCTTCTCACTGCTCTCAGGCTTTTTTGGAAATAATGGCTAATGGGAAGATATTTCACCATAGAGTCGTGTTATTTATACTGCACCAGCTTGGCTGGACAGATACAAAATGTTTAAATAAAAGTATCTGAAGAGAAATACTTTGGTTTGCTTTTTTTTTTTGTTTTCTTATATCATTATAGACCATTATCTTGCTATAAATATATGCTGCTTCTTGACTGATCCATATGTCAGTATAATCATGCAAATTAGAATTTTTAAGTGCTTATAATTACCTAAATTTAATTCATTTTGGCGTCATGTATTGATTTTACTAGTTACAAGCACTGCTCCCAGCTCTATCGGTAATGCATTATCTCACAGTAATGTTTCGAGCACTTAATGAGACATTTCAATTGGCAAAATTCCGTAGGGAGTCAGGATTTCATCATCAATGATAGCTGTTGCATGTTGCAGAGATATGATATGGCTAAGGCAATATTTACCATATTTTGAGGTGTTTGGATGCAAAGCAAGAAGCATCTGTGTCTAGTAGTGTTTTTGTTCAAATTAGCCTCCAGTGCACTCCACCCAGTAAGGACAGCAGTAACTCCTGTGAGGTACTCATTGTTTCTAGAAACCAGGCCATTAATTTACCCTTGTCTTTGGTTGTTTTTTTGGTGGGTTCCCCCCTCCTTTTTTTAATGATGATAATAATACCACTAACTCACACAGGATTTGCAGTGCTGGGCTCATTAATCTGTTTTGAAGCCCTTTGAGGTCTTCAGGTAGAAGGAGCTGTAGGGCATGAGAAGTCAGAGTTTATGTGTAATTAAGATAAATTTCACATAAAATAAATGGGGATTTTTTCAGAATTTCCTGTATCCTCAGCCAGAGTGAGGTCACCAACAAAATTAGCAGGTTATTTGCTTCTGTAAAGGTTGCATGACTGAGGCTTTGGTTTGGTTTTTTTTCCCCAGAAAATAATAGGACCAAAGGCTTTTCAATGCTTTACAGATTCCTATTAGATCAGTCTTCTGTGCTTCATTCACTCAGACCCAGACAAAGTTTATTGTTGACAGGCCTGGGTGAAAATGAAAGACAATTAGTGCAGAAAAAAATTACCCCTTCCTATAATCTGATTATTGAGTGAAATAAATTGCCTGGGAAAAAGAATTTCTCTTTTTCCCATTCCAGTTAAACAGCCAATAATGTAAAAGTAGTATTTAAAGATGGTACCTCTTTTTGAGTTTACTGTATTATCCTGATGTTTTGTATATATGACGCTGTTGTTCTTCTCTCTCATCTTTTTTTCCCTGTAGTCATGTTCATATTTTACATCCAATGCTTTTCCATTAAAAATCTCCTTTGTCAATGCAAATACTCCAAGTGGAAACATCAATGTTATTTTTAAGGTAAGTTCTTCCTCTAATCCTCAGTTCCTTTTGTATGGAAAATGTTGATTTCAAATTCACCTAATTTATGTTTTAAACCTTAAGCCTGAGAAGGTTTGATTTGGCTCTGCTGTTCGCTTTTCCCAATTATTTTTGACATACAACTGATAATGGAATACATTGAGGCAATGCACTGAAGTATCAAATTTTTTGATCAGTAGAAAATCAAACAACTCCTTGCAATTTTTCTTTTTCGTAGTGGAGACTCCCAGGCTAAAACATTACTCTTATATATTAAACCTGGTTTATTTGCCACAATGAAGTCAGAGGGCAAGTCTCAGAGAAGAGAGTTCTGAATGACTGAGTCTATCAATCTTCTCCATATAGCTCTAACAAATAAAAATACTGGAGTGTTAGGGAGTGCAATTGCTACACAGAACTATATTTGCTCCTATCATCCAGATGTAGGAATGAGGTGAGGAAGAGGAAGGTGGAGGAGACAGCAGGGTAGCTCTGGTGTCTTCTTGGAGTTACTTGGAAGAACTGACCTCTGAAAATAAACTCTGGTTTATTCTCCAGTTGTCACCTAGAAAAGCTTCAGAGATCAGGACAGTGCTATGTCCATTCACAAAAGACAGTACATGCAATTTAAAGTTACTTCTCTTTCAAAAGAACAAAAATCTTACGTAACAGTGGATATTGTTTTTAAAGGAGAATACTGAAGTTTGTAAAATGGCTGATAAATATGATATGGTCAGTGTTGCGAAAGACATTATTCCTAGATCTTTTGCAGTATAATTTTTTGAACCAGAAGTCTGACTGGTAGTAGAGGCTAGCAATGTTAAGTTTTCCTGAATATTTAGAGATATGGTTCTTGTACTATTTCATCTGAGAATCAGTGTTAAATAAATGGGTTCCTACTTATCTGAGGAAATGCTTACTTATGGGGCATTTAAACATGTGAGCTGGTTCTGCCTAGAGAGTATCTTCCTTGCCCAGTAATGTTCAACAAGCAACTGTCCAGTTGCAATTTTAGCAGTATTACAGATGACATCACCATCTCCTGCCAGAAAACCATTGTGTTAATATATCATGTACTATAGTTTCTTTTTTTAATTATTATGGATAATCTATATGGAAAATGATAAGAATTGATATCATGCTATATTGCCTACTGATTGCATATGTGAGAGAAGGAGAAAAAGTAAGTGGAGCGAATAAGATTTTTTCACCAGTTTAGGTACTATAAAGGGTTAGTTGCAGTCAAGATTACTTTTAAATAAAAGAAAAACAGATTTGGATTTTTTACTTTTTAAGATGAGTTTATGTGTTCTCAAGTACTCATTTCATGGCAGTGAATGTCTATAGATTGGAATGCTTTTATAAAAAGGATGTAATAAAAGAATAAAACACTTATAAATACCAGTAAAAGTCACTTGTATTTAGATGGGGTGGGAAAGGGGAAACAAAAAAAAAGCAGGGCTAATGTTTTCACAGGCCATTTACTCAACCATGGTTGAAAATAATCTCATCATTACTTCTTGTGGCTACAATTAAAGCCCCATTTCACTAAGATTATTGCTTGACTGACTCCATGGGGACAGCAGTCAAGACCACATCACTGTTTGAAACTGAATATAAATCATGTAATGGATAAAATACAAATTCATGATAAAATACCCCTTCAGCCTGCTGCAAATACCAAGTTGTGAAGCTTAACATTAGCCAAACATTGTCATTTATGAAAAGCAATCTAGCATTAGGTAGACTTCAGAACGTAACGAAATTAGGATCCTACCTCCGGATTAAATTTTCAAACTCTCATAATTGCATAGGAATAATAAGCAGCAGGGCTGCAGTGAATCAGGGATCATTTGTAGCCATCTCAGCAGCTGTCAAAACTGTTTCTGCTTATGTGCGCCATCTACTCTGTCCTCTTCCTACATGGAAAGATAAGTAGCAATTTTGAAGAAAAGCGAGACGGATTTACTGCAAAATGAATGTAGCTATTTTGGTGGGGGAAAAAGTCCAAATGAAATAGGAAATTATTTCTATCTGGTATTAGATGAGAAACCTGGATTTCTTGTGCAATTTTCACAGATAGGCGATGATCTACGTCAAGATATGCTGGTTCTGCAAATTATTCGAGTAATGGACAGGATTTGGCTCCAAGAGGGACTGGATATGCAAATGATCATTTATAGATGTTTATCTACAGGGAAAGGCCAAGGTCAGTTTTAGAATATAAAAGTTACCTGTATTACGTTATTCATATTTTGTGTAAACAACAGTATTCAAAAATCCTCCCTATAGCTTTTACTTTCATGGATGCCTTATTTATCTTCCCCCTTTAAGAAAAAAGAAAAAAACCAAAACAATGCTCAGAATTTCAGTTACTGGAGCCCTGAATTTTAATGTTCGTTTTATTTATTCATTCTGCCTCTCCAGAAGAAGTGCAACCAAACTCATTGAATTTTGTAGCAGCTTAGGCTAGAATTTTCCAAAAGCCTTAACACCATCAGCTTGCACCAGATTCTTAAAAGTAACTTCACACATCAAGAAGAGAGCTTTGGAGAGTATTTGCTGTAGCTGCTGAAGTTTTAATCCAGCGTGATCCTGCATAGATGCTTAAATGAACCTATACCATGTGGCTACTGAAAGTACATCTAGAAAAGTGATAACATCTTCACAGTGTTGATTTTGAAACATTAATATTGCAATTTATGCTGCTAAGGACAGGCCTGACTCATTTGAAAGCTTTATTTCTCTCTTTTGTGGTTGTTACAGCAGAACACCAATTGCTTACTAAAGAATTTTACTGACAGCAATGAGCTTACAATTTTTTACTGACTCTCCAGTCTTTTACTGAAAATAATCCTTGTACAAATAGAACACTGATGTATCCTGCTGTACAAAACTATTAAAATTAAAAATTAAAAAGTATCATTGCTTTCGGAGCCACGAAGAGAAAATGAGAGAGGATAAATGATCAGAAGGAACTAGGAGAAAGTTTAGATGACTTCACATGGTGGCTGTTAAGGTGACTTGAGAAAGACTCCTTCTTTCTTTGTAGAGATGGGAGTCAAAGCTTGAAGGCTTCTGCTTCAAACACATATGATACAAGAACACTATTTCCGATTGTATTATAGTCTCTGTTAAACACTAACACTTAATTTGATGTTTGCCAAGAAAGATACAGGGATAGTCTGCAGATATTCTCTGCCTGACAGTCTTCCTTTCAGCACCATAGCAGCAGAAAACCTCTTGGTGTACAGCAGGTTTTCCACACAATGTCTTTCCTTATGAACTACGGAAGTGTTAATATAATTGATTTACACTTAATGATTAGGGATAAAAGGACCAAGTGAGTTCCCTGTGGTCATACACCATACATGCTCAAGTAAACTTCTGTACCCAGGTCTTCCCAGTCATAGGCTAATGAGTTGCTCCATGGGCAATTCCTTTTGCATACAAGGAAATAGCAGATGACAACTTCATAGTCATGGGAACAGTGAAATTACTTTTCACAGAAATGTGACAGAGGACCTCACATGTGGACAGAGACAGAAGGCAGCAAGCAGGGTCTCAGTTGCAAAAAGGGGAGTAAGTGCATACAATACAGACAGAGAGGACTCAAGTGAAGCACTGCAAAATGCCTGGCTTCCCTCTGCACTTCAAAGTCCCAGTTTATGTCAAATTGGATAAGATTAATTTCTGCATTGTCTAGTTTCCTTTCTCCCAGCTGTGATTAGCATCGCATGCTGCAGAAAAAGATATGTAACATTCTAGACAGTAAACACATATGAAATATTTCACAGTAAATATCTATCCTATTTTTTACTGGTTTTTTTTTCATTTTGTGCATATTTTACCCCCTTTGAATCTCATTAAATTGTCCTTATTTGTACCTTGAGGCAGTTATGTCTGCAATATTTTTATTGTTTTTTATTTCTCATTCACAGAACTGCTATTTTTTACTGTCCTTTGTTTCCAAGGAGAAAAACAATTCTGATCTATATTTTCTATTGCATTCATTATCTTTTAAGGTTTTATGCATGTTTTTTTTTCTATATGGAATGATCCAATAGGCAACATATATTGATGTTCTTATCTTTTTGAAGTTAAAGATTTTTCATGCAAACTCTTTTCTATCTGATTAGGGCTGGTACAGATGGTGCCAGATGCTACCACACTAGCGAAGATCCACAGGGAGTCTGGACTGATAGGACCATTGAAAGAAAACACAATTAAAAAATGGTTCCGCCATCACCATCCTCTGGAATCAAGTTACCAAGAGGTAACATCAAAATGAAGCTTATTATACATTTCATGTTTTACCATGGGGAAAAAAGAAACCAAAGGCATGTAAGCAGCAAAACCAAATGTCTCAGACAAAAGACAAACAATTCACATGCATAGAAGCCAGGGAGTTGACTTAAATGGCACTCTCTTTCTAAAGTGATACTGCTCTGGATCAGGTGCATTGCAATTCATTTTCTATAAAAATGTGTCATAGAGATTTTTGAAAATTAATAGTAAAGCAAAGAGAAGTAGAAATTAAGTATTGAACTCTAAGCATTTATTTTTTAGGTCATCTCTCTAAATAGTTTATTGTATATAGACCATGCAAAGTCTCGGTGGATTTCCCTGTAGTTGGAAAAAAACATGTCAGTACACACAATTTTAGAAAGCTGTTTTATCAAAACTACCTAGTCATATGATACATAAAATCATGCTTTTCAGATCACATTGTAGGGTCCTATGCAATGCATCTGATTTTATGAAACTAGACATTATGCATGAGCCAAAAAATTTGAAATTTTATTTATAGAAACAGATATTTCCCAAATGAAACCATTAATTCTCTGTCGTTTGAGCATGTTCTGAAGGCCCATGAAAAACCTCTTAACATTTATGTTGCTGGACAATTTTTAGAACCCTACTCTGTGCCCACAGTAGATTAGTAGCCAAAATCTTAAATTTAAAGAGGACCATTGAGTGTTTACCACTCTGAAAAGTGTTTCAATAACAGATGACGTACATCATAAATAAGTTTGATGGCTTTTAGTAATTTTGTAGCTATTCCACAGGCATTTGTTTATCCTCATTTTCATAAGAACACTTCAATTCTGGTATGTCATCTTGATTTAATTAAACAGGAATAATCGTCAAGATTTTTTTTTAAGTTTATAAGTTTACAGTGTTATGGTAGAAGTGCAGCCAACACTTCAATTGAAAAGTTGCTATTAGTTATTGATTAGAAACCTGATTTCTTGCTGCTGCTGGAGTTTGTAAAAACTCCCATTAATGTGGAATATTCAAAAACCAGTTACCCATTTTCTTTCAGTTTTTTAAACATAAAATGCAATTGGGTCTGATTGCATGGAGCATGCATAAAATTGCTACTGTGCATTCACTTTGCATTCTTTGGTGAATGAACCTTTCTCTTTTTTATTCCTTCATGATTTTTTTACTCATACAATATCTAAGGTGCTCAAAAAAACTAATTCAGAATAAGCTCTAATATCCTTATTTTACAGTTGGGAGAGCAAAATTTCAGAAAGCTTAGGTGTTTTATCAAAGGTCTTCGAAGTGAATAAGTAGTACAGTGTGACAAAAAATTCATCAAATTCTTCTGCTGTGACCTAAGTTTTCCACAGTGCTGTCTCCTGTATCAGCCATTGCAGATGGCACCCTACATCTACACTGAAATCCCGAATGCCTAAATAAAGATTTCCCTTAGACAATTTTTTTTTGTCCAAAACCGTAAAGGTTACACATTAGGATTTTGGAGGTTTCTATATAAATTAATTTGATTGTGATTTAGATTTATGGGAGGTTAAGACTTCTGAATAAGAACTGAATTTTCAGTAAGATTAAAAAAAAAGATTAAAAAGAGACTAAAGCTGTTCCTTATGCTTTGGGGTAGAAAAGTCATCATTTGAATCAGGAGTAGCTCTCCCCTGAGAGAGGACACTGAACATTTGTGTTGTGAAAGAGGCTGGTTAGATTATTTTACTAGGAGAAATCACAATTTTTAAACACTTCCTTATGAAGTTAGCAGTAAACTTGAGCTACACCTATAAGTATTTTTGGTAAGCAAATCATTAGTGTGTACATTTTCCTGCATCTTCCATGAGCACAATTTTGGCAGAGAAGAATGCCACAATGTAATACTGTAAAGAGATTCGTGAGGTAGATCTTAATGAACCAGTCCACTTACATGAAGAAGACTAACAATGAAAGTACAAATCTCTGCCATATAAAAGAACACCAGAGGAGGAGGTTATATTAAACATGACTGTTAGACTGGTTTTTGGCTTAATCGGTCTCTTGGGTTCTCTCTGCAGGACCCTAGGGCACTAGTCTTAATCCCATAATCCGTTCAGATTCGCAGATGCTACTAGCAGAAAACTATTTAGCCTTTTCTTGTTTTACTTAATTTCTGTAAACTGGGGTTTAATTTTTGGGGCAGGAATATTTTGGGGATTGACTAATTAGGATTTGAGAAAGGCAGTTGAGTTCTGAAGAAAAAAGAGACATATAGATACAGAACAGTACAGTGGGTATAAAATAACCTACTTTCACTAAAATCACATGGTTAAATTTGTAGATTTACAACTAGTTTCTGAACAGTGGTTTTTACAATACACATGCTATTGAACAGAAAATATCAACTCTATGGCATGAAGCTTGTTTTTCTTACATACATTTCAACTTAGAAATTTTCTATAGAATTCAAGTATCCATAATAGACAAGGTGAAAATCTCATGCATAAAATTGTTTTTTTATTGTAACTTGAAAATTTGTATATTACTTTTAAGAGCACCATTTCTACAACATGCATAGCATTTGTAAAAGTCCAGTGTTTGGTTTTCTTAGTGTTGCAAACAAGTATTCTGAATATTTCTAGTAAATGCTTTTGTTTTATTAACTAGGCAATAAGAAATTTCTTTTATTCCTGTGCTGGCTGGTGTGTTGTTACCTTCATTCTGGGAGTCTGTGACCGACACAATGACAACATAATGCTGACAAATGCCGGACACATGTTCCACATAGATTTTGGAAGATTTTTAGGTCATGCACAGACATTTGGAAGCATAAAAAGGTTAGTATCTATAGTAACGCACACAGTAAACTTCAAAGCAATGTACTGAAATTTCATAGCCTTATCTGCTCCCATGGAAAATATACATATGAAATCATGCGTTTTTTACTTTATTTTCCAAAACAACATCTTTTGTTTTTCACAAAACCTCTAAAAAATATAGGAATAACTACAAAAGGAATTAAGAGATGTTGGAGATCCCCTTTCAGTCGAAAAAAAAAAAAAAAAAGATAAATATAGATCTTTGTTTGGTCAGAGATTAGAATGGTACATTTCAGTAGTGGCCAGAATAATAGACTGGTCTATGCCAAAATAATTCTGATGCCTGTTGTTTTTTTCAAACAGAAGAATTTTCTATAATGAATCCAAAACCATAGATGTATCTAAATGACTACTGTCTTCCCATATTCGGAGAAAAAAAACAATTTTCACATAGACATAGAATAATAGAATACTGAGGGTTGGAAAGGACCTTAAGATCATCTAAGTCCAACCCCCCCTACTATGGGCAGGGACACCTCCCAGTAACAGTGTGTCGTGGTTTAAGCCTCTCAAACTCACGCAGTTTTCTCTCTCACTCACTCCCCCCTCTTTCTTCTCCAGTCCCAGGGGATGGGGAGGAAAATCAAAAGAATGCAACTCCCACAGGTTGAGATAAGAACAGTTTAGTAACTAAGGTATGACACAAGTCACTACTGCTACCACCAGTAATAATACAAGAGAAAATACAAGGAAAGAGAAAACAACAGATCTTCACCTGATATCAAGACACGCCACACAGTGTCCCCCCATCACATCACACCCAATCTGACCACACCGTGCACACCCCCCTAACCCTTCCGGTTCTCTGCTCTCTGTTTCTACATCCTGGTCATGACATGCTGCTGTATGGAATACCTCTTTGGTCAGTTTGGGTCAGGTGTCCTGTTTCTGCTTCCTCCCGGCTTCTCCTCCTCCATGGCAGAGCATGAAACTCAGAAAGTCCTTGGCCAGCCTAAACATTCTAAGCCATAACTAAAAGCACTGGTGTTATCAGTGCTGTTCCCAAGCTGAAAATCCAAAACACAGTGCTGCACCAGCTATTACGAAAAAGAGAAAAATGACTGCTGCTGCTGAACCCATGACACCATGCCACCCAAGGCTATGTCCAACCACCAGCAATGGAGCATTCACAACTTCCCTGAGAAACCCATTCCAGTGCCTCAACACCCTCACAGTAAAAAATTTCTTCCTCAGATCCAATCTCTGTGTAAGTTTGAACCTGTTACCCCTTGTCCTATTACTACAGTCCCTCATGAAGAGTCCCTCCCCAGCATATCTGTAGGCCCCCTTCAGATACTGGAAGGTTGCTATGAGGTCTCCAGACAGCCTTCTCTTCTCCAGGCTGAACAGCCTCAACTTTCTCATCCTGTGTTCATACAGGAGGTGCTCTAGTCCCCTGATCATCTTCATGGCCTTTCTCTGGACTTGTTCCAATAGTTCCATGTCCTTTTTATGTTGAGGACACCAGAACTGCACACAATATTCCAAGTGAGGTCTCACAAAAGCAGAGTA
>JASSUY010037096.1:0-19320 GCA_032466535.1 Forpus xanthops | reverse complement strand
CGGCTTCCCCTCCTCCCTGGCAGAACATGAGGCTCAGAAAGTCCTTGGCCAGCCTAAACATTACCAAGCAGTAACTGTAAACATTGGTGTTATCAGCACTGTTCCCAGGCCCAAAATCAAAACCACAGTGCTGCACCAGGTACCAAGAAGGAAAAAAATGACTGCTGCTGCTGAACCCAGGACACCTCTACTGGGACTCAGTGGAAAGTCAAGCAGAACTCCACCCTGAGGATGATAAATTTGCTAAGGGAAGAGTGGGAACACTTCCTTTGCACCACAAATAGTATTTTGGGGCATAGAAACAGTCAGAAAGAATATTTACAAAATGCCACACAGCTTGACTGAGGTGAGAATCACTTTATTTAAAACACCACTAAATCACTTTTGATGCCACTAGAGGTCAGCACTAGTCATTAAATACGTGTCAGGAAAAATCTTACTGCCAGTTCTCCAAAGGGAGTGGTGACTTCAGAAAAGATACATTTCTGTCTATGCTTGTTTTGCAAGTACTTGTGAGCTCATACTGCCAATGCTTCAACACGGTTGGAAGCAAACCCCTTCTTCTATAAGCTTTTCTTCCCCAGCACTGTTTGCGAGCTAACAGTCCCACACTACTCCTTTCAATCTGTATCTGTCCTTGGAAGCCATAGCACTGAGTACAGTCAGGGGTGAAAAGTAGTCCTGAGCCCTATCCTAACAAAGGCTTCCCAGCAGCATAAACAGCCCAAAGCTATGATCAGCTTCCACTGCTTTAAGGACTGTCTCAGAAGTGCACCACTGGACAACTAGGCCCAGACAAAAGCATTTAAGACTGGGTCTAACTCACTGTACTTTCTCACTTGTGCTTCAGAAAGATAGTTCCTTTCTATCGCAGCTCTCACTTGTGTTTCCAGACAGAACCACTGTCTGGGCTTCTGCAAACACAGATACTGTTCAAAAAATTTTAATAGAGCTACTTTTGATAGGCAATCAAATACAGAATTTGTTATAAAGAAGATAGTGTTGATGGGATAAACAGCATGATCATCCTGGTTTTAAACATCCTTTAGAAAGTATCTTTGTCAAAACCTGCTAAATGACGTAAATCAGTTGACAGTCATAATGAAACAAATGCCTGTTCATTATCGTGCTGCAATCTATGCTTTCAGAATTTTCACTGTCTTACTTTAACAGGGTAAGTGACTGGGTGTACATACAAAAAGTTCGTGCTTATTGCAACAGAAAATTTTCATGTTCAGTCATTTTGTGTCACTTCCACCAAGTACATCAGAGCTGGAAAACCGAATGCTCAACTCACTATTCAGAATGATTATATCTCCATTAAAATGTATTTTGTAATGTTTTCTAAGTGTCTGTGTGCCTGTCTGCATGCAGACATACACAGGACTTATTTTCTTTTTGCTTTGTTTTGGTTTTCCTATATAAGAAAACTGGCTCTGAAATACCATCCCGACAAGAACCCAGACAATCCAGAGGCTGCAGACAAATTTAAAGAGATCAACAATGCTCACGCAACACTGACTGATCTGTCCAAGCGAAACATATATGACAAGTATGGATCTTTAGGGCTCTATGTGGCAGAACAGTTTGGTGAGGAAAATGTTAACACCTACTTCATGCTCTCAAGCTGGTGGGCAAAGGTAAGCTGTTATTTTCTGTTGGAAATCAAATGTTGCAATGCACACAATTCCATACACAAGGAACCCCCTGAAAAATGACCTCTCTACAAGCTTAACAAATAGTACGATATGATTCTAAACCACTATTAAAAGCTTAAACAAAAACATCTGAAAAATCAACAGTGGCATAATGTAACATAAGCTCAGAACAGAGCTAATATTGAATGTTTTCCTTTTTAACTTGGTAAATAGTTAAATAGGATGTATGTTTTGTAACACTTTCAGACATTAATTAGATTTGAACCTAGTGCTCCAGGTTAATCTTGAGTTTCTTTTCAGTAATGAGTATATAAAAATGACTCATTGTTCAAAAATGGGAAGTCCCACTTATGTCACAACCAGTTAATAAGTTATTACAGCACAAATTTAGCTGTGTTCTTTGCTATATATAGCACATAGCGTAAGCAAGCAATAATAATACATAACATTGTGATTATGGTGTCATATGTGCCCTGATGAGGGGGTGAGAGAAGGGAAGTGGCAGAAAAGGTGGAGTGGAGGAAGAGAGTAGGAAAGGAAGAAAATGATACATAGAAAACTGGCATATTGCTCAAGGAAAAGCTCATCATGGGCTGTTCTCTTCATAAAAGAGTTGCTAATGTGCTTTCTTATATCACTGGTGTCGTCTGATGTTTGCATATGTCAAAATCGCGTTTCTGCAAATACTCAAATGTTACAGAAATGCAACAAACCAGTGGAATTGCAAAATCTGTGCTGTCCCTACCTTTTTCCACCAGCAGAGCACAGGAAAGCAAGGCTCTGCTAGAGTGCATAGGAAAATGATCTGTACTGTGTGAAGCAAGCACAGCTTTGATCCATGGAACATGGATTCCTGTACTTAGCAAAGATCAGTGCTTCACTGCCCTGCAGCCCCCTTTGAAACCAAGTCACTTGGACACTTTGAGAAGCCACAATTTGTCTGCTGAATCAGGATGAGAGAGCAGCTGCTCAGATGCAGAACAGTAAACAAAACTAATGAATGAGATACTGGTGTTTAAATTGCTCTTGCAAAGGCACAGTTGCACCCTCAGAACCAGGCTGGAGGCTGCCCACTTGCAGCTGCTGTAGCTGACTCCTGCTGCAGGCTGGACTTGCCGCTGCAGCCACTGTCTTCTCCTGCTGCGTCAGTCCCTCTTTTCTTTGCTGCCCACCCTCTCCTTTGGTCTCTTTGTCACAGTTCAGGTGCCAGGAAGCACTGCCATAGAGCAGACTACTTTAACAGTCTTGGTAAGCAAGCTTTTTCAAAGTAAGATAAATCACAGTTTGCTGCTCTTTTTAGCTTATATTTCCTCTTCTTAATGATCTTTAATGGAGATTTTTATGGAGTATAAAATCTTCTGTGGTTAGAAAATCAGGAACAGAAATAACTGCTGTGGCTTTGACTCAAAAGGAGAGCAGTGGACAGTATAGAAAGCAGCTAGTAAGTCCCTTGTAGTTAAAAGTGGAACGTGTGGACTGCTTCAAGGTAGCGGTATTCCAGAGGTGAGATGAGATATCCTGACTATCCCAGCAGAAGTTATCATTGTGTCCTGGTTTTTAAGAATTCTGTACAAACCATTCAAACTCTTCATCGAGACTCATTTGAGGATTGTCACAGGCAGTCTCTCTGTCCCTCTCCCAGCCTAAAATCTTGCCACCTCCAAAGCATGAACAGGCCATCCAAGTGGGTTTTTTTGCAAGCTGAGCTCATTATTCCTCATCTCTCTTCAACTCATGCACAAATGCTGGGTCGTTTTCAGATTTTTCTAGTGACTATCACAATACTATTTGAGTCTGAGATATTATTTGAAGATGGCCTCTGGACCCCTAATTTCCTCCATTCTGATAGAAGACAGTATGGACTATAGCTTTCACACATTATCTTCTTCTTCAACTACGAACGTTCCTAGTAAATCCTCTTTCCTAGCACACTCATACGCAGAAGATCTGACAATTGTGAGGAGGTGTATCATTAGAAGTAAGAAGACTCAAATGAAAGGAGAAATGCAAAGTGAAAATTACTTTTTTTTGGAGTGCCAGACTCCTTAGCAGGCATATTAAACTGGGAGCATACTGACATAGGCAATGGTAACTTTAACTCCTTCTCCACTGGCTGGCATAGGGGTTGGTTGGTTGTTTTAGCAAAAAACAATTCTCCCTCTACCATGAAAACAGTTTATTGATCACATCAATAAACATTTACTCTGATAATATAAACACAATAAATCTTGAAGCATTTAAGGTATTATGAATAAATGTAAGGGTTTTTTTCCTCTACACATTTTTATTTTGTCTTTTTTCATACTATCCATTGTGACTATTTATTCTCCATTATGGCATAAACGATAAACAGTCAGATAACTTATTTTAGAGCTTACAATATTTTGATTAGGCTTGGGTGTCCACTGGAAGGAAAACATTTTAAAACAGAAAATCAGAGTCCTTCATTTATAAGTTGGCACTTCTATATTAATATTAGGCATGTAAATAGTCTTATTACACTCAGAGATGCTTCAGTCAGCCCGCACTAACATTGTTAACCTGTTACTTACATAGCTTCACTGTCAAAGTTTGACAATATCCTGACGTTTGTGTGTGCTTTCTTCCTCAGGAGCCTATTTTCTCATAATTAGTAAAGTGCAGAATGTATAACTATAATGCTAAAGCCTGGCTATACTTCCAACCTACTTATACCTGGTGGCCACAAAGCTGTGATGGCTTTACATACACATTCCACATATCAGCATTGATTTGCTTTTCAGAAATGTCAGTCTTTCCTTTGATGTTATGTCACTAAGTCCGATGAGAGATGTGGAGGTTTCTCCTTTGCCACAAACACCCTGAGTCAGGAGCATGGGGTGGCAATATCAGCATAAGAGCTCCCCTTCTGCAGGTCCCCCAACCCATTGCTGTGACACAGCACACAGTCCCAAACACCACAGCTGCGGAGTTGTGCTGTGTACCCAGGCAGTGACTTGGTCTGGAGGAAGAAGAGGTCTGTAATTTAAGTTTTCTGGCTGTTCAGTCTGGCTAAGATCTCTGGTCTCAGCCCCAGGCAGTTGTGCAGGCTCTGCTGAAGCCTCTGTGCTTTGTGTCAAAGGGACAGGAGTGGGCAGAGGGTGATGCAGCCAGGAACTTCTTGGCACCTGAGTCCCAGTTCAGGAAACACAACCAAGGGGTCTAATTTTGGAGATGTCACCTGTGTGTTCTGGCAGAGGCTAATGGGGAGAGCAAGACAACTCTGATGGGCAATTCAAATCCTCCTGAGGCTGAATCACCCTCTGGAAGGACTTTCAACTACCCATTGACTGTGGGGAGCTCATGGGGGCTACAGTCCTAATTTGGATGCCTTATTCCAGTGCCTGATGTTATGTAGGATGCATCTGGGTCTTTGCTTCTTTTTCTCTCAGCTTTGTTATTGACAAGAACCTGCCAGTAAATAAGAGTTTGCAAAAAACGATCTTGGGCAAATGAGTCATTTTTAAGATGAAATGAGTCATTTTGAGGTGGGTGGGGTTTTGCATACAGCCTGGAAGCTTTTCCTGAGGACCAGCCTCTGAAGGCAGACTTCCAGAAGTTGAGCATGTGGGGGCCTATTGGTTGGTGTCTTCTTTGTGGATGTAGTACTTAAGTGGCAAATAGGAGCTCATGGGTGAGAAGGACTTTGGAAGATCTGGCCATTGTTCGGGCACTTGGCCAGCGCCTGGACTCCTCTGAGTGCCAAGCACTTGGGAACCCAAGTTCCTTTGTCAGTCTGTCTTCAGCAGGCTGCTGAGAGCTTGAGGAAGGTCATTGCTCACAGGGTTTTCCTCCCTCTGTGCTTAACCCAGGGCCTGTTTGCAGTCTGTGGCCTGCTGACGGGCTGCTACCTCTGCTGCTGCCTCTGCTGCTGCTTCAATTGCTGCTGCGGGAAATGTAAACCCAAAGCACCCGAAGGGGAAGAGCAGGAGTTTTGTGTGTCTCCGGAAGATTTGGAAGAGCAAATTAAGAATGACATGGAAAGAGGTGTGTATTATGGGGGCATACAGTGTGGCAAAGCTGTTCACAGCAATCTTTAAAGCCTGTAGGCCAGATGTTCTGCTTACGATGCTGAGGCTGGTCCAGACATCAGTGGAGATGTGCCAATTCACTCTAGCTAACACCATGATCTGCTGAACTTCCCAAGTTGGGTGTTAATGAAAACTAAACTTATGGCACTAACAAGTATCTCCTGTATTGTTAGAAGTCTCAGGGCTCATCTTAAGCAACGATGTTCAATCCCCAGCCCCCATGCCCACATTGCTTCATATTCTAGATTCTGTACTTACACATGAGATCTGACTGCACTGGTGCTTGCCATATCTGATCCACCTGACTAAGCTGTCATTCAGGTTTTATTCATGTTTAATTTATGGCTGACTGTGGTGGGCCTACTGTATCCATTCAAGAAAAGGCTTCAAGAGAAGATGCAAAGCTTCCAACAGTAAGGGTGCTCAGTAATCTAACAGAGTTTTCATGGGAGTTGCTGCAGCCCCCAAGCTGCTCACTCTCTTCTACACTGACAGTAGCGACTATGCTGCCTTACTAGGAGCCAGATCTTGGATATGATCCAGATGAAAACTAATCCTCTCAAAACTATATGCAGTTCCCTGCCCTTTTAATGCCCTGCCATGCCTCATAGTGGGGCAGGCTGAGTGCTAAAGCTGGTTCAAAGAAGGGAGCAAGAGTGTCTGGCGAAGAACATGAGCTGGAGTAATGGGACACCCTTTACAGCAGGTGATTCTCTTTTTGCAGCTTTGCTGCATCCCACGTCTGCACATTCGAGTTTTGCCTGTACTGAAGGATGATGGTGGTAATTTCCTGATTTGGCACAAGTGTGAGTTACATATTTTAAATAAAGAGCCCTGTCCTAATCTGCTGAAGTGGGGCAGAAGTTTGCCTTCATCTTCCAGGGAAGCAGCAACATCTCAGACTGGATAGATTTGGATACTTGCAGGTCAGGAGGAGAGAGGCAATATCCCTTGCTTCAGCAGGGGAAGACTTAGGCCACTTTTCAGTTGCAAATTCATATAAGCTATGATTAGGAGTATGCTTTTTTATGAGGAAGGACCTAAGGAGTCAGATCACTCTTTTTCTTTTCCATTGTTGTGCAAAGTCTTACGCTGTTACATTCTAACATTTACTACACTTAAATTAGCACTGCCAGATTGTGAAAGTTGTGTTCCCTTAGCAGGGGAGATTTTTTTCCCCCAACTTTTCACACAAATTTACCCTTCCATAAATATGCAACAAAGCACTTGTAGTATTTGAAACAAATGCTATTTATACAACTGGTATGCCAACGCGTGGTGGTATTTTTAAATGTGTTTTGCCTAGAGGCATATCAAGGTAAATACAGTCAGCTTAAAAACTGATCATACTTGATCAGTCTCTGCAAAAGCAACAAAAAGCACTACTGAATACTTTATAACCACAATGCACTACTTGAAATAGAGGTAATATACTCTGTGACACTAGGCACCTGCAAAGTGCAAAGCTAAGATAAGTCTTGATAAATATCTGTGACATATCTTGATAAATATGGTCTGTGGCCCCAGAATCAAGTTTGAAATAGGAAGATGGAAATTTGAAGGGTAAGAATTTTTTAATTCTGTACGGATTTTTTTTTTTTCTTTTAACCTTTTTAAAGTGGCACGTGTTTTTCTCTCCCTCAAAATCCAGCACAAAATTCCCCAGTGGTAAATACCATCCTCCTTCCTGGGCAGGTGATGTTTCTTGGTATTCAGTAAGTTTGCGTCCCATCCCTTTACTCCTACCAAGTCTCACTGAGATATCAGTTTTTTAAATAATTTCAAATGTTCAGCAAAGTCCCAGTCTGAAAAATTAACAGAATATGGAATAGTTTTAAGTGTTTTGAAGACAGTATTGAGTATAAAAATAGATATCTGTACCTTTCTTATCCTTCTCTTCAGTCTTGCTACATCTTCCTACCAATCAAAACCAGCTTGCCTCAATAGAGTAGAATACTCTATATTTTAAAATTAGACTAAAATAGAGCAACATATCAGGAAGAAAAGTTAAGATGTCATGACAGAGGGTAATGTGAGCAGCTGAAAGGAAAATAGACGCTGTATTTAGAAAAATCAATGACAATTGGCTCAAAATGCACTTTGCCACCAGCCCCACCTCCAAATTTGGGTAATTCAGAAACAAACTGTAATCACTCCTGCAGCATCTTTCAGTTTGGAAGAGGAAATCCTATTAGGCTCCAAATTCTTTGCATCCCCTCTGCCCACAGGCTGAGCATTCTAGATGGTAATTAATTTCTTTGCCTCCTGCAAAGAGATTAATTAAGATTCCCACTATCTATATGATTGCGAGCCAGAGACTTTTTGCTAAGGTTAAAGCATAGATTCTCAAGCTAAGGCCATACTATAATTTATCCAAATACTTTGTAGTCAGTCACTGATTTCCTGAGGAATGCAACATTGATAGCACATCACCATTCCTGATGGTAAAAACCTCTGAGAGTGAGTCTCCAGCAGTTGTTACTGTGCTCAGTGAGAGCTGCTTGGAGCTGGCTGTACTGCTCAAAAGACACTCTGTGTGTGGTGGGAGTTGAGATTTAGACTTCATCTTTTGAACTGGCACAACAGTAATACTTTTCAGTCCCTCACATTCCTCCTTAATAAAATGAAGGCGTTATGCAGTTGATTTAATTCTTCAAATTACAATACTATAAAACATAATGATAGTGAAAAAGAAGATATTTGAGGCCAAAAATTCAGCAATCCTTTTCCTAAAATAAAAGCAAAGTGTGTTGTCACTGAAACTAACACAATCATGTCAAAGGCTTCAGTTCTGTTAGAATGGCATACTTCTGTAGAACAAAGTTTTATCCAAATGTATTTGACTAGTTCTGGTGCTCAGCTAGTTAAATATGTCCATGAGAGTTTCACTTTACAGCATATACTTCCATGGATGTCATGACCATCAGAACTAAAGAAACTTGGGAATTTGCAAGCTCCAACCCGTACTTAGGTTACAGTGATTTCTTCTCATGATTAATGATTTGTCCTAGAGAGGACTGTGGCCTAATGTACAATGGAAGACCAAAAAAGAAATCTTATATTTGGATTATTGCATTTTTTAAATGGAATTTTTAGGGTTTCAGATCAAACATGACATTAAAAAAGTGTGAAGTGGGGTAATCTGTGTTGTCATGCCATGATGTTATGGGTGACCTGCAAAAACACCCTGCCAGAGGGAACTACCACTCGTTCATCTGCAGAACAGAGGCATATAAGGGTTCATTATTTTCACTTACATACATGGGACAGGTTGCCAGATTTTGCTTCCATTGAAGTCAGTGGCAAGCCTTTCATTGATTTCTGTGGTCCCAGGGGAGGTGCTGTTGGAATTTGGATTCGTTTGTACTTCAGGGTAGGTACTTCAGGCTGTAATGATGCACATTTTGGCAGGTTTGTTCTCTCTCTGGTTATCATTGTAAGAATAAAGCAAGGCATTTCTAAACTGACTTTCATTTTATGGAAAATGAAATCTGGGAGAGAAAAGAAAAAAAGTAAAAAAAGGAACCTGAGTAACAGAAAATACTTTCTCAACTCAGAAGCAGTAAGTTTTTAGCACTTCATTGTCTCCTCCACACTCCATATGATATCAATGTAGGCGAACAGCAAGCAAGAGCTATCTATAGAAAGCAGTTGTCGTGGTTTAAACAGTTTAAACTGTGATTTCTTCTGCACCTCCATTCTGCAGCTCTCCATTAGCAGACTATATTTGTACAGTTTATTATATGATGGGTCCCTGTTCTGATAAAACCTATCATAAATCTTAGAAGGGTGGAGGCAGCAAAAAGCTTCTTGAAGGTGTCGGCTCAGAACTGTCTGCAAATCAAGTGGAAGCAATGTGACACACTCGCAGTGGGTCCTGTCCCCTTGTTGCACATCTGGGTATCACAGCAAAATGAACTGCTAGTCTCTGCCCTCCAACAGTGATCTTCCAGAAAATGAACAACTTGGAGGCAATGGAGGGTGGGAAGGAGTGCTGCTCAGAAATCTAGAAAACACACAGCAGCTTAAAAATGGATTGAGGCTGCCAAAGCAATCTGAACCCAATCTGAGCTCTAAGCTTTAATTACTTATATACTTGTAGAAGTTATGAAACATGTCTGCCTTTGACCTTGTGTCTAAATGCGGAATTGCCCATACAGAGAAGCTGCCTGGCATTTAATCATTCTTGCCTTTCACCTTGACACAGTTGAAGTTGTTCTACCCCCACTGAGGAGAAGCCGTATGGCATGCAATTAGATTCCTGCTCTGGGTTGAGTTACTCCTGTACATTGCATCTTTTGCCCATGATTCATCCCATCAACTGTCATGTAAACAGTAGGAAACATCAGATGAGGTTTTTTTCTGAACATTCGGTCATTCGGCAGAAAGGTCATCATTTGTATTCAATTACTGTGAAGGCTGAGATATAGAGCCTAATAGAAAGCTCTACATCAAGACAGAATTAGTCCAAAATTTTTCATATGAAAACACTTCACTGAGATGAATGAACTTTTAAAAGTCAGTTTATGAGTCTTGAGTCTCATCCTTCCCCCAAAAAAATAGTGTGTTGGAAAGAGGCCCAGGAGAAGAGCATCCAAATCTTCTTCATTATCAGAGGGAACACAACAGACATCAGGAACTCTGTAAGGACTTCACTCTCCCCCACTCTACAACAAAGACACTTTTTATGCATTTATATTGGGAAACCAAACTGCATAACTTCATGGAATGTGAAAGTACAAATCAGTAAGAGTCAACAGAGTGACAATATAGAGTGATAATAGCGTGATAATAATCAGTAGAGGGTAACATGAGGTTTTGGCAGTTCCAAACTCATTAAAACAGTAATGCTCAAAATCCTATTGCATGTATACTACCTAAGATCTCAAAATGCAACTTAACATGTCTAATTAACTACCTGGCTTTCAGGATCTATGTGATTTCTTCCCTCAAATATATTACTCTCACACATTTTTATTCCCTTTTACCTCTCTTCTTTCTTTGCTGTTAACTTTGCCTTGTTCAAGAGTAATTTCTGTCCCATTCTCACAAACACCATCAGGGTTAGTACTTGCTGACTCACAACAGCACTCATTATATTCAGACATTTGCAGGAACAAGCACTTGCAATTGGAACAGGCAGAAACCCTTATCCTGTAATACCTGCAAAGCACCAGGTACAGCTAATACCCAGTTTAATAGCACCCAGAAATCTGGCATTACACATGGACAAGGAGTAAGGGCATTTATAGACTCAGTGTGGGCATTGCTGCATAGGCATGCAGCTGTCCGTGAAGCCAAGCTTAAGCTATAGCCAGAACAGCAGATGAAATGATGCGGTACTAACAAGAAGTCTGACTTTCATAGCTGCTGAAGGATTCTTAAAGTAATATTTTGACATCCTCCCCAATTTAGATGGAGAAACTCCGATCATGCTTCAGCCTACTAACGTGACCGAGAAGACACAGCTAATAGGGGACAGCCATCGGAGCTATCGCACAGACTCCTAGAGCCAGCAAACACAACCTGTTGGTGATTCCCACTGAGAACCACCACACTGATAAGCTCTGCAGCCTGTATTTGTAGCTGTCTTTAAGCTAATCAAGAGCAACTTGAGTGAATTTCCTATCAAGGCAGAATCTCCCTCTAGGCCACTTCCAATAGGTTGATATCTGCACTCTGCAAGGACTGCTACAGGGCTCTATACACTGGCATACTGGTCTCCCATGGCTTCAGACTGCCAGGCTCAGCACGGTCTTTCCCTCTAACAATACTCCCTTTGGTATAGTTGCTCTCCTCCAGGCCCTTAGGTGTGGGTTCACTTCCCAGACACAATCCCAAGTCCCTTTCTGGACACACCAGCTCCATCTCTGTCTGCCCTGGGAACACTCCTTGCATGCTGCAGTTTTGCTGGATGTGAAGCATCCCCATGAAGTGAACCCTGAAAATGCTCTTTAGCATAGCTCAGAGGCAAAGGTGGTGACAAGGCAGATGGGGCTGTCCTTCCAGGAGACTAAATGCTCTTTGGAAAGCAGTGAGCAGCTTGACTAGGCCCATCCTTGGCGGTTATAAACTTGAGCCAGGACAAAGTGCTTGGAGATTGTTCTGATGATAATTACAACACGGGTCACTCCAAATCCTGCAGCCTCATCCAGCACCAGAAGCACACAAGGGCTTTGTGCCTTCCCCTGTAGACACAGGAGATGGTGGGCAAGCACCTTGTGGAGGGGGAGGCTGCCTTGGGCTGCCATGTCAGGCAGCCCTGGCTTCTCCGGCTGCAGCTGCAGTGTGCTGGAAATTGGTCCCCAGCCAGCAGCTTTCAGATGGAGTGCTTACTGCACCATGCCTCTGGCTGCCAGCCCCACTGCCCTGCCGGCACTGGGCTGGGAGCCATTGCACCAGTGCTGGCAACCAGGGCTGTGGGACCAGCAAGGACTCAGCAAGGCAGGCAAGCAGCAGAGTAGCAACTGTCCTCACAGCCCAGGTCCTCCCCTCTGCCCCAGGCACAGGGGTTTTAAGAGCACATGGCATGATTTAAAATAAAGAGTTAAGGATGAGGTGTACTGCTGGTGGGTACAGCTAAAGCAAGCATGAAGAAAGTAAGCCCCTAATTTGTAAGAAAAGGCTGAAGAAACACCTCTTAGATCTTAAACTTAGCAATTGTGTGGTTGAGCATAAAAATTCAAGCCTTAGCTGAATTTCTTCTTAATCATCATGTTACACCAATCATTGCCAGTCCTGTATGTTTGCTATTTTTGCTCTTCTAATCAAAGTGCTGTGGTCCAAAGGGGGGCAATAATGTTCCACTGTATTATATAGACCAGTGAATATATTGCTAGTCAAAAATGTTAAACTTGGATCCTGCAGTTGTGAAACATTATTATCTTTCTTCTGTTCTCACCTTTCATATCAAATGCCATCCCACGGCAGCTAAATATATGGGAAAAGAGTGTGTTGTATAGATGAGCTATAACTCCAAAGTCAAGAAATACTACTTTCAACATTTCTTTAAAGTTCCCATAACACATGGACATTTTGAAAGCCATTAACTACAGTTCAGGTTATATATCTGTTCTCCAGGTGCAGGCACTGGGGCCAGCTGACACACACATTGCCCTCAGAAATAGCCTATTTTTCTGCTCCAGAGAAGAGGCAAAGTCCTGGCATGGCTGGGGCTGTGCACAGGCACTCACTTCCCTCCTCCCCATGGGCTCCTCTTTGTCCTCAGTTGCATGTTGCAATTTGGAGGCCACTCATATGTACATAAACCCAGGCTGCCATCCTGCCTGCTAAGCAGTGCTGCAGGAATGTGCCCGTCCGTCCCAGTTGTCCCAGCGGAGCAGCCTTGGTGGCACCATCCTGCTGCTGAGGGGCTGTGAGCCCAGAAGACACATTCATGTGCTGCACACCTTCCCTCTAGGTGGCCAGATCCTCCTCCTGCTCCCATGGAAGTCAACAAGATTTACACCCTTGATTTCAACAGCAGCTACAGAGCAGGCCTAAAGCCAGGGAGGGAAAGGGAAATCCCAGATTCACAAAAAACAATGAGGGAATCGTTTCACATAAGACACCTCTGATATCCCTCAGGGCCCCATTATGGGCCAGAGCCAAAACTGACTGAAACCAAGGAAGTGATCTCCATAGGCTTGAGATGTGACCACAAGTCATGTGGTTCTTATTAGCTCTTTCTAAATGAGACATTTTTCCTGAGAAAGGTTTATGACTCAATCCCACAATGCGGTGCAAAGGCAGACAAGCTGCTGCATGTCCACAAAGCCCTTTTACAGACACAGGGACCTGTACTACTACAATGTAGTCTCTTGGTTAGCCAGAACTCCTACAGCAAACCAGTGACCAAGCCTCTGAGCAGGTTCTCCAGGACTTGCAGCTTAAAATCACAGTGTCTGAACCCGTGGTTTAATTCCAAAGAAGAATCTCAATTTTCAGGGTACCAGGGCATTTGCTGTCAGGATCAGCTATTCTGAGAATATGTGGAGAAAGGATGAATAAGGATTTCAGGACTTAGCTCTTCAGTGGGATTTTACTCATTTATTTGCTTCTCAGAAAAGTTCCTCATGTGAACTTAGCTATGCTTATGTTATGTGTTTCAGTGGAAAGTTCAGTTGCATACCCATTGATCTCTCAAAATGTACAGATCCTCAAATGTTTGTTCTGCTTCACTGCATTGATTTATATGTGATGTACTGTATATTCAAAGTTACCCGTTGTCAACCACTATAATAAAGGTTGTATGTATGAATTGTAGCACTCCTTTTACTTTTCCACACTATCAGCTGCTTCATTCCAGTAACAGAGAAACTGTCGAGACAGCTGTCCAAAGTTAGGGCTTTGCACCCCAACAAGTAGCAAACAGCAACTCAGGGTTTCCTCAAAGAGGAACTAGGTCATGGATTGCAGCAGATGCGACTACCTATGCAAAGCCACCAGAGCTACAGCTTCACATTGCAAATCCTTTATATAATGCAGAATGCTCGTCTACATTAAAACAGTGGTGTGATAAATCATAGAACCATAGAATCATTTAGGTTGGGAAAGACCTTTAAGCTCATCAAGTCCAACCCAGGGACTGCCAAGTCCACCACTAAACCATGTCACTGTGGACATCAACTACATGGTTTTCAAATACCTCCATGGACAGTGATTCCACCTCTTCCTGGACAGCCTGTTCCAATGCTCAACAACCCTTTCAGTTAACAAATTCTTAATAATATCCAATCTAAATCTCCCCTGCACAGCTTGAGCCCATTTCCTCTTGTCCTATCACTTGTTGTTGGGAGCAGAGACCAGCCACCTCCTCACTCCATCCTCTTCTCAGGTAGTTGTAGAGAGTGTAGTGAGTTTTACTGGTATCAGCTCCTTTATGGAACAATTTCCCCCAGCAAAGGGTGAAGAGTGACACCACAGTGATGCTGAGGATAGCAGCAGGCGTCCTGTGCCCTCCCCTGGGACCAGCATCTCACCCACGGGTTCTGCATCTGCCCAACAGCCAGCACAACGTGCCAGGTGATCCGGGTCTGCTATGAGGCAGGAATATTTCTCACTAGGGTGATGCCCAGTCTCTGTGACCACAGGAGAACAGGCATTTCAGAAATGGACAAGGGGAAACCGGGCTGGCTTGTTTGTATGCTCAAAGAGCTGTCTTTTTGCGTGTTTATGTATTAACTCATACTCAGATTTGCACAAAATACCAAATGGAAGAGGCATCATAGAAGAGTTAGGGCCACTGTCAACATAACCAGTTACTTAGGCAGTTTGTGCACCTTTCCCCCCACAAGTTTCCTTAATCCAGAAAATATCAAACATAATTGTGTGCCATTTAATTTAATTCCTTACCTTCCCTCAGAGTAGACACCCAAGGTACGGGTATGATTTCAGTCAAAAAGGAGTACATTTCTGCCTCTTTCCAGGATAAAACCATTCAAGAGAAAAGATGAAGCATGCCAAACTGACCACAGGTAAAATTACTGATTTTGTTTTTCTCTGCTGTCATTTTCTGTACAAAAAAAAAATGTTCACTGTGCTGTTCCAAAGCAGAAAGACCACAGATGACAGGAATCCCCTTCCTCCTCTCCACAAACTAAAATCAGCCAAACCGTCACATCCAGCATCTCCTCTCACTCTGACAGAGGTGAATGGGTACAGAGGTTCATACACCAGGACTCGGTCCTTCATGTCATGGGCACTCCTGCCAGGGTTGGGAAGGCCTTAATATGGGACACATGTGAGGTAGCCAACATCTACAAGATAACAGAAAGCTACCAGTGAAGATACGTAATTTCCTACTAGCAGAGAGAGTTATCATATGTTAAGTAACATCTGACTGAGTTTTAAAATGCTCTTCTGATCCCAGTGTGCAGATGTACAGCAGATGTACTTCCTTACTCTGGAAAAACAATGCCTAGACGAAACAAGACGCTCAGAATTTGAACATCCTAATTAACTGAGGTAAGATAGGTATGATCCGGCTTGCTCTGCAGGGTTTGCAGTAAGTCAGACTAAGAACAGCACACATCCTGTTTCCCATTGAAAATTAACGAGGTGTTGGCAGCCACACAGCGTGAGCCGCGTCCTCTGCTCCCGCAGCAGTACCAGCGAGGCACAGCGGACTGGCTCGGTCTGCAGTACAGATGGATCTTGTTGAGAAAAGCAATCGCAAGTACAAGTGGTTAAAGAAAGCATGCTTAAAACCACGCTGCTTGGGTTTGGAAAGAAGGGAAAAAAACTATGTCTCCTTCGAGCCGGAATCGAACCAGCGACCTAAGGATTTCCGCAAAGCCAAACCCTCTACAGTCCTCCGCTCTACCAGCTGAGCTATCGAAGGGACACAAGGGCGCCTCCCGCCACACATCAGGAACCCAGCACATCGCGCCTGGACGCATGCGCGGAGCACACGTTTCCGGCCCCGGCGGTAGCCCAGGCCAGGGTCCACTTCTCGGAGGGGCAGAGACTGCCGAGAGCGCCTCCTGGTGGCGGGGCGGGCGGCGCTGCGCTAGGGCGCGGGGGTATATGGCAGAGCGTGAGACACAGCTCTCACATGGGGCCAGTGGCGCAATGGATAACGCGTCTGACTACGGATCAGAAGATTGTAGGTTCGACTCCTGCCTGGCTCGTGTGTTTTTCTGTCGCTCCGTAGTTGGCGGTGTTACGCACCGAGGAGATTTTTTTCCATCTGAATGCATCACTCAACTCCATTTATACGCCTCCCACATCACTGGGTTATTGTGCCACCCAAAGCACACACCTAGGCCTAAGTTTTTTCAGACGATCCACATGTGCACTCGCAAATGCATTAATTGCCAACGAATTAACCCAATTAACACACAGATGAACTACAGGCAAAAATCCTTTCGGCCCAAAGGGAGGGGCAGTGTGTCCATCGCTGGCCTGACACAGTACAGTTCAAATGATGCCACAGAAAATAACCATGACAGCTCCGGAGGGCGCAGGGCTCCCTGCTGCAATGAAGGCAGCTACTTCCTTAGCTCTTATATCTTGAGACCCGCAGCTCTGGAGTAGCCACAACCTGTGGATTGCAAGTTTGCTACTAGTTCATGTTGTTATGAACAACCGATTTGGAACCTCCATTCGTTTTTCTGTCTGTGAACGGTGCCAGTGCCAGTCACAACAGAAGGGTGTGCAGGCAAGGAGTACAACGATAAAGCACCCCACTGTGCCACACACAGCCCTTGAGACCCTCGTTTTCCTGCCTGTTCCCACTCATGTAACAGCCACAGGCTATTGTGCTTGGAAGATTCTTTGGGAATAAAAACTCGGAAGACGTCTATTT
Organism: Forpus xanthops; assembly: GCA_032466535.1. Classification (NCBI taxonomy): domain Eukaryota; kingdom Metazoa; phylum Chordata; class Aves; order Psittaciformes; family Psittacidae; genus Forpus; species Forpus xanthops. The sequence continues at coordinate 2,305 of JASSUY010037096.1, read as the reverse complement.
GAAGTGGAACAAAGGGGCACCCCCACGGGTGCTCCGCAAGTGTGCGTGTGTGTTACGCTGTTCCGGGGTGCACGCCCGGATGCCCACTAAGGACAGCGAGAAGCCGGGCGGGTTTGCTTTTCCGCTACAGAAAGCACGGGGCAGTGAAGGCGCCTCCGCGGAGCCAAAAACACATGCGAGCCAGGCAGGAGTCGAACCTACAATCTTCTGATCCGTAGTCAGACGCGTTATCCATTGCGCCACTGGCCCCGCGCGCGCTCAACGCGCCGGCCACCGCCCACTCAGCGGAACCCTCTCCCGCGCCAAGGCCATTGCGCGCATGCGCCGATAACCCGTTCCGGGCGCTGCCGCCGCAAGGCGTATGCTCAGAGCCCCGCGCGGGATGTGGCGGGACGTTGGACAGCCGCTGGGCGGCGGCTGTCAGGTCCCTTCGATAGCTCAGCTGGTAGAGCGGAGGACTGTAGAGGTTTGCGCTTTGCGGAAATCCTTAGGTCGCTGGTTCGATTCCGGCTCGAAGGAGACGTTACACTTTTAACCCATCCGGGAAGAATTAGGGTATTTTGGCCCCTCGGTAACGGACGGGGTCGCGGCCGCCGCTTCCGCCCGCCTCTTCCAGACCGAGCCCCGGAGGGAGGTAGAAGGGCAGGAGCGCACCCAGGCAGCGGCTTCCAAAGCCGTTTCAGCACATGTAGTACGTAAGAATTCACATCTTTCTGCTCTTTCCATCCCTTTTTTATGAGGAGAAAAAAGGCAAATATTGCAAAGAAGTGGCAGCCCTGCAGTAAACACTGAAATACAGCAACACTTTCAGAAGAGCTTTTTGGTTTCTGTCATAGTATTATATGTAATAGTACTATAATGAATAATAAATAGTATGTAATTGGTAATAATATTATAATGTATTTTGTCATTCTCCTATGCAAAGCCAAATTTATTGTTACATGGGATGACCTAGCTGAAGGTAGAGCAGTAGGAGAGGGCATAGAGGTCCTTCATACAGAAAAGGGTTAATGCAGATGGACATGGGCTTGCTTAAGATTTAGTAAGTAACAGGGCTGGCACTCATACTTTGCCTTTTTTGTTTTCCTGTTTTCATAGAACCACAGAACAGTTCGGGTTGGAAGAGACCTTAAATCTCATCCACTTCCAACCCCCTGCCACAGGCACGGACACCTTCCACTAGACCAGTTTGCTCGAAGTCCTATCCAGCCTGGCTTTGAACACTGCCAGGGGTGGGGCAGTCACAGCTTCTCTGCATAACCTGTTCCAGCACCTCACCACCCTCATAGTGCAGAACTTCCTTATATCTAACCTAAATCCCTATTCTTTCAGCTTAAAACCTTTCCCCTTTGTCCTATCAATACATGCCATCCCCTCTCCTTTTTCCTTCAAGTCTTTGCCATTGCAGGTGCTACGTGATTTGCAGAAAAATATGGTTGGCAACAGCTGCTGGCTTGGAGAGGGTAAATGTATCTGAAGGCGGCCAAGTCTGTCTGCACAGCAGGAGAAGAATGGAAGTTTTCTCCTTCAAAAGAACACAGGATGAGACTTCTCTGTATAAGTGCTTCTGTGGGGTAGGTTTCAGATATGAAAGCAAGAAGACATGCTATCTGGGGGGATGTAGTACAAGCAAGATTATCACCAGGGAAACAGATGGGTGAAACTCAGCAGGAGTCAGACCTGCAACCTTACACACCTTGCGCATTACATCCCTGGCCCCAGCTACCTCTCTATTAATTAGTAGGGGGTTGTGTCTGTGTATGGACACACATAACACCAGGCTTTCTGCCTTTCCAGCATGGTGCAAGGCATCCTTCATGGGAGCTGCCTCAGGAGAAATCCAGGTGTGGAAAGCCTGTCCAGCAGGGAACTGCAGCATGGCAGTGAGCAGAAACTGAGGAATTATGCTGTTTCCTTAGGAGTGCATTATCAGTACCTGTTTGCACTCTCTAGCAATCTGATCTGAATCCACAGACCAAAAGCACATCCCTGTGCCACGCCCCGGGATGAGACAGGGCACACTCCATCCAGGGCCACAAGATTGATTTTTTCTTGGTTAAGATTCCCCACTTGCTTCATCAATGTCTCTGCTCCTCCTGTTTGCAGAAGTTCATGCAAAAGCCTTTACTCCTTTTCACTGACTGACGTGGTTTAAGGCCCTCAAACAGTTCTCTCACTCACTCCCCTCTCTTTCTTCCCCAGTCCCGGGGGGATGGAGAGGAGAATGGAAAGAATACAACTCCCACAGGTTGAGATAAGAACAGTTTAGTAACTAAGGTATAACACAAATCACTACTGCTACCAC
>JASSUY010037095.1:12815-51366 GCA_032466535.1 Forpus xanthops | reverse complement strand
CCTCTGCACTTGTTCCAACAGTTCCATGTCCTTTTGATGTTGAGGACACCAGAACTGCACACAATATTCCAAGTGAGATCTCACGAGAGCAGAGTAGAGGGGCAGGATCATCTCCCTCGATCTGCTAGTCACACTCCTTTTGATGCAGCCCAGGATATGGTTGGCTTTTTAGGCTGCAAGCACACACTGAAGCCGGCTCATGTTCATTGTTTCATCAGCCAATACCCCCAAGTCCTTCTCAGGGCTGCTCTGAATCTCCTCTCTGTCCAACCTGCAGCTGTGCCTGGGATTGCTCCCACCCAGCTGTAGGACCTTGCACTTGGCATGGTTATGCTTCATCAGGTTGGCATCAGCCCACCTCATAAGCTTGTCAAGGTCCCTCTGAATGGCATTCCTTCCCTCCAACATATCAGTCGAGCCACAGAGCTTGGTGTCATCAGTAAACTTGCTGAGGGTGCACTCAACCCCACTCTCCATATCACTGTCAAAAATGTTGAACAAGACCGGTCCCAACACCGATCCCTGAGGGACACCACTCATTACTGGTCTCTAGCTGGACACTGAGCCATTGAGCACAACTCTTTGCGTGCTGCCATCCAGCCAGTTCTTTATCCACCGAGTGGTCCACCTACCAAATTGTAGTCTCTCCAACTTAGAGACCAGGATGTCATGTGAGACAGTGTCAGATGCTTTGCACAAGTCCAGGTAGATGACATCAACTGCCCTGCCCCTGTCTATCAGTTCTGTAGCCCCATCATAGAAGACCGCCAAATCGGTGAGGCAGGATTTCCCCTTAGTGAAGCCATGCTGGCTGTCACCCACCACCTTGTTGTTTTTCATGTGCCTCAGCATGCCTTCCAGGGGAATCCACTACAAGATTTTGTGTGACACAGAGGTGAGGCTAACTGGTCTGTAGTTCCCTGGCTCATCCATTTTCCCCTTCTTGAAAAGGGGTGTTGAATCCCCTCCTTTTTAAGACCAGATTATACAGCTTGTAGAAAGATAAGTACAGTAGCAAAGGCAATAATAGAGTTTTATAAGGTTTCACAAGAGAGACTCAAACAGCAGAAGTGGGCCGGCTGAGACATACTAACTCAGTAGAGCACCCTTACAGCAGCAAAGACTAACCATGTACTAAGCTACTTTAGTGTAGTGAGGAGGTCAATGGCAGTCATTATTACCCTCTATTCAGTATTTGTGAGTCTGCATCTAAGGTACTGTGCCAAATTTCAGCTTTCACGATACTGAAGAAATTGACCAACTGCAGAGAGTTCAATTAAGGGCCATTAATACAGTTAGGGGACTGAAACACAAGGTGTGCACAGAGAGAACGAGGATGCTGTTTATCTGGCCTGGAGAAGACTAAGAGGGCATCTAATTACTATCTCAGGTATCTAATAAGGGTTATAGGGGAAACTAGACTCTTATCACAGTTGCACAACAAAAGGAGGAAAGGCAACAGTCACATGTAGCAGCAACGTAAATTCTCACTGTGTGTGAAGAAAAACTTTGTCACAGTGAGTGGCTAAGCAATGGAACAAGCAGGTTGGAGACTGTGGGCTTAGCATCCTTGACCTGATCAAGCTTCGCAGCTAGCTGTGCACTGAATAGAAGGAGGTTGGACTAGATGACCTCCAGAGCCCCTTTCCCATTTAAATTGTGATTCTGTTGGGGAGTGAGGTGAGGAGAGCAGTATCTTATAATTAACAGTTTACATATGAAAGTGAGAGAAGGCAAAAGTCAACATCTTACATATGATTAGACTAAAACCTTAAATATTGCAGAAATACGGCCCTCTGAACGAGTAGTAGGTATATACTTTTTATGCCAAATTATAATTACTAGCATTTTCCTTCTCTAAATATTCCCTTTCTGGTTTACCCAGTTTAAAATGTATGCCTATACTAAGCCTTTTATAACCCTCTGCTAGTGAAAAAGAATGTGGAAATATAGTTCATAAGGCAAACAACTGGTGCTATATATCACTCATGGAATGCTTTAATAAAATCTGATGCACTGCAGTCTTCTTAGTGATGATATTCTTGCACTGTACTTACCATTCAATGAATAACTGAAAAAAAAAAACCCTTAAGAAATCAATGCATAGTGGTTAGTAGCTAGTGCATACACACGATGATGATATCATTGTATACATTACATGTCTCCATCTCTGAGAACTGAGACAATTGTGTGTGATGGTATGAAAAGGGATGCAAGTGACCTAATAATTTTGCACAGTTGGCTGAGAATAGATGTTGACATCACTAAATAGAAGCAGTTTACGTCAAACATTGGCATTCTGTCCATATTACACCAAAGAGAAAGGACTGTGTACAGTATGTAATAGTTTTGAAAAGAAAGCTAGTTTTGAATGCATAAGCATTTGGCATGAGAACTTTAGAGTTCTGAATGCAAACCCACTAATACAAAAATCATATTTACAGGAAATTACTTGAATTTTTATTCAATGCATATAGACTATTCACTTACATAGTTGTTTCAAAACACTTTATGATTTTTTTAATGGGTAAAATCTAATTAAATATATCTTAATCCATTACAGAAGTAGTTAGAAATTATTCTTATCTATCTACATAATTAAAGCCTCTAAGCTTAATTATGGGGAGGCTTCAGTGACAGGAGCCAGGTAATTCTGATATTTTTTGATTCACATGCTGCCATTTGGCTGAGACTACATATATCACATACAATGGGTAGACAGTGAAGTCCACAACTGAAGCACCACATTTCCTGATTTTTATTGTACATCATTTTTTTGTGTTCCTTTGTATTATCGAAAGTGGGTTTCATGGTCTGTAGAGAGCACCTTCTGTTCCTGTGAGATTGCCATATGCAACACGGAGCCCATACAGGATAATTTAACTTATGTTGCTTTGCTTAATTTCTGGTTCATTTAAACTTTTTTCCACAAGTCTTTTAATCTTAGCATGCTCTTAAGTCTTCTAAAATGAAGGTCCCCTGCATTCAGGGATAAAGGAGACAGAGAAATTCCTGTTTGTCCTGTACTATTGAGCTAATTTTTCAACTGGGCAGCATGGTCTCTGCAACATCAGATTCACCCTCTCTCAGTGCACACTCAAGCCCAGTCGTGTAACTGCCCATGATGACTGTTGTCAGTGTGTATAACTTGTTTGGAAACTGTGTTCAGGCTTGGGTGTTGCAACTTAAAACACTGAATTAAAACTTCAGTGAGTCCTCTAAGAGGGAGCAAGGGGCCACATTGCTGGATTTTTTTTTCTTTTTCTTTTTAAACAGACGCCTGTGATAAGATCCTACCTAAGCCTCCAATACAGAGAAGAACTCCTTGCTTCCACATGGCCCCAAATCTGGATGGGTCTGGGATGCAGACTTTTTCAGAAGACTGGTGTACGCTAATGCAAAAACTAAACCTCAGTCTTAACCACGCTTAGACTATTATTCTTATGCAATTACAGCACACTTAGGTTAAGATGAGGTTGTAAGAAGCACAGGCTAGTACATTTCTTTCTCTTCCAGAAACGTTTTATCAAAGATGTGAAGTACTTGTAGTCCACTCTTCCTGTGCCTCCTGTTATTCTGGGGTAGTATTTTTTCAACCTGTCTACTCCTGAGTCTTTTTCTGGTGTCAAAGGAGTGCAGAGGGTGGAAGGGCCTGAGGGCACTGAGCTCCTGCGTTTCTGAGCTTGTGAAAAGCTCCCTAAGGAGTTTTGCTAACACTGCATGGTGGATCAGCCTCTGAAGTTTAACTCTCCAGATCCAGGAGTAGAAAGGTTATTTGTAAATGCAGTTATGATTTATGCACAACTTGTGTTCTCTCCTGATGTTTTTTAATTGTCTGAGAAATAAAGTCTCAAAAACAAAAGGTTAATTTAGGCTCAGAGTAACAAATAAGATGTTGTAGCATACAGGTATATGCATTTATATTTGCACTTCCAAATGCATTTTGTGATTTAACAGTATTAAAATAGTCCTAAGTAGAATTCCCAATGGATGTGAATGCATTTTTAATTTAGTATTTTATTATTTTTAATCCAGTTACTTTTAAGTTTTGTGATAGTGTTAAAAGCACATAATGGAGGTGCAATGATGGAGCACACTTGGCAGCCCATAGTCATGCTTAGAAGTCTGTATGGACTTGGCAGAAGCAGACTGTACTTAAATGCTAGCTGTGGTCCAATGCATGTCCTTTATGATTGCTTGCAAAGATGGAACTTCTTTCCTTCTCCTTTTCCCTCTAGCTGTATTTTTCCCTTGAAAACAAATAAAAAAGAAAAATCCAAGTTGGCTACCTGGAATACTTAAATATCTAATTGGGTAAAGCTTTACCAGTCATATATTTTTAATGCTTATGCAAAGTCAGTGGGAATACTTGTGAATTATTACTGTGCTTTCTTGTACCAAAGCCTAGAAACTGTCAGTTGCTCTACACCCTATAAGAGATGCATTCCAGCTGCTTCTTACCTGTGTCACTCAATTTTATGATCAAAACTCAACTGTTTGTTTAAAAGTTTGGGAAAATGTAAATATGATTCAATAGAGCTATGACCTAGAGAATAGAGAGCTTCTAGCTGTCCTGGGCGGTTATTTTATACTTTGCGAAAAAGATGCAGTCTAAGTTATACATTTGTGGTGGGAAAGCACTGAATGGTAAAAGTTGCTGTTAAATGGAAACTACATAGTAGCATGTAGCTGTTTCCACAGATGCGGAAGCCTTTAGGTTCTGGGTACCCTTTGATGAAACAGAAAACAAAACAAAACAAAAAAAATAGAGAACTTTGAGACCTTTATCCTCATCAAAAGCAATGTCCTGTTTCTTTTTTCCATTTTAACCACCTGTTTATTCATTGTTATTGCTGTATTCTGCTAAATTTACTGTTGTGCTATGTATTTTTAGTACTGTGTACTACTAAAAATAATGCTTTCTCCTTTCCTCCTGCCCTCTTCTATTGCTGTAGACAAGCTCTGCAACAAGCTTGCAAGCAGATCTAAAAGGTTGAGTGTTTGTTTTGGTTTGGTCTGGGTTATTTATTGCAATTCAATGCTTGAGTCAGTATCAGAGCAAGTTGTAGTTGCTTTGTCTCAGTTTTCTCTCACAGGATGCTAACTAACTTACCTGTTCTGACAATAACATTCACTCTGCAGCAGTGATAGTCACGCGCACGTGTAAGTGTGGTTAGTATTAAGAAGTATTATTAAGTATTTAGAATTAAGCCCTACTGAAGCAGTCAAGTAACAGAAATACCCGTTTCTTCATTCTGTTTTGCTCAGCCCCCTGAATTAGGTGGGATGAAGCTGGGCCTTATTGTTTTCCTGAAAGTTACATATCCTAAAAACAACTGAATACACAAGGATGGCTGTTCTTGCATAGAATGAAAAATGTTAGCCTTCACTTCTGGAGAAAAAAATAGTTCATATAGAGCTTAAAACTTAAAAAATGGAAGATAATGATGCTATAAATTTTAGATTTTAAATTTGTTGACTTTTTTTTTACTTTTTGTAATTATCAATTTGAGGTTTCTTTGATTGCAGGCAGTTGCCTGAGTGAATATTCTTTTAGTTTCTGACGCGTTGAACTCAGTTGAACATCATTGCAGTGTGACCTGGTTAATGTAAGTTTGGCTTCTGGGTATTTGAAAACTGTACGTAATTGACTATAACCAAGTGCAGTTGGATGCTGTTAACCTGTTATTGGTACTGTTAACTGTGATTGGAAATGGTGTTTTTAAAATTATTTTGAAACATGTTTTTTTGTTTGTTTGTTTGTTTTTGTTTTGTTTTTTTTGGTTGGTTTGGGTTTTGTTTTTTTTTTGTTTTTTTTTTTTATTATTACTCTGTTATTGCTACAAGACTCTGCAATCTGTGAGTCCAGGCTGCTGTAAGAAGGTATTTTCTTTCCAGCAGTCACAACAAAGTCATACAAGTTCCCTTAGCTGCAGGAGTTGTGCCCATGCCCCTTACTGGTTATTACATTTTTGTTGATGTCAAGTGGTAAATAGAAGTGCCGCAAAGCAGTGTTACAGCAGGGAGCCTGGTCTGAATTGTGTGTGCTTTTCCCACTTACATACAGGGCCTTGAGCCATTTTCACTGTTTGGAAAACTCCAAGTCAAGATTGTCAGTTGAAGAGAAGGGGGTGTGTTTCAGTTGTGCATGTTTGTTTAACATGGAGGCTTCAAATACTAGTGAAAATGGAGAGAAGTAATTTTGAAACACAGTACCTGCACTTTAGTGCAGTACCTGCCCTAAAAAACTATGTACCCAATATAGGGGATTATCTAGGGAGGCCTTCAAGACCTTTGCACTGTTTATGCAAACACATCATTATAGACTGTAGATATATACGAGTGGGGAGGTACTCATTTATTCTTCACTCTGTTCGTGTCCGAAAGCTCCCCCAATCCGCTATTGCCGGGATAGAGAAGGCGGGCTCGCCTCTGAGCTGCCCCGCTCTCGCTCCCCCCCTGCTGCCGGCTGTCGGGCCGGGCCGGGCGGAGGGCGCGGCTCTAGCTGCCGTCCCTTTACGCGCGGCCACGGTTTCATGAATGAAATCCAATCGGCGCGCTAAAAATAGAACGTGGGACTGCAGACGTCACAATGCGCGCGGCTCCCACCGTCCCTCCTGCCACCCGGCCACCCCATCAGCGTTGCGGGGTGGGCCGGGGCAGGGTGGGAGCCCGCAGCCCGCCTCGGGGCCAGGCGGGCAGAGCAGCGCCGGCAGCATGCAGCCTCCCTGCCAAGTCAGGCTGGCTCCTAGCGCTGCCCCGCCGCGATAAGGAGCAGCGGGAAAGGGGCGCGGCGGTGGCTGCCACCCCGCTCCCGTCCCGCCGGGGCCGGAGGCCAGCCTCGCTACGTGCACCCCGGCGGCCGCCTGCCGGGCATCCCGCTCTCCCCGGTAGGTCCCGCGTCTCCCTGGCGCGATCGTGCTTCTACTTGGGCGCGCACCCTCCGCGGCTTAGTGTGCGAGGCCGTGTCGGACTGGCAGCCAGCTGCTCCACTGGGCTCGGATGGAGGCGTCCTGCGCGTCCTGTCTGCCCGCAGGTACGCTCCCGCCTCTTCGGGAGAGAGGAGGAGGCATCCTCCCTCCCCGAGGACAGAGAAGGCTGAGTCCTTGATGAAGCTCATCTTTCTGGCTTCCTTTTCCAGTGAGGCCACAAGATGCAAGGCAAAAGTAGAGAGGTACTATGCGTACGAGGAGCGGAAACCTCCTGGCGCTTGGTACTTACGAGTGTAATTTGCTAAAAACCTGGCGAATTTCTCTCCCTTTTTTTTTCTTTTTTTTTTTTTTTTTTTTTTTTTTTTTTTTTTTTTTTTTTTTTTTTTTTTTTTTCTCTTTCTCCCAGCTGTGTCTATGGAGTCTGTTGTGGGTTGCTGTGACAACAGCAGGAGGCTGCTGGGGAGTCTTGCAGCACACAGATTATCAGGTGTCTGTGTCGGGACCTGTTTGGAGCCGTGGAAAAAGGCTGTAGAGGCAAACAGTAGGGCTTTGATTTGTTAAGTCAACCTTTAGTGGGTGTTGTGGCATCCCATATCTAAAGCAAAAATAAATCAGTCGGTGAGGCAGTCTAGTTGGGAGCTCCAGGTTGCTTTCTATCAATCGAGGCACTACTCAGGATTGGAAGGCAGGAACATTGTTGTTTGAAAAATAGTAATAATAAAAGAAAGCCCTTGAAGTTCTGCATATGGTCACAGCAAGAGCAAGGAAGTGATGCCAGAATATTCTCAATGACATTGTTCATCCTCAGTTTGTGCACTATTTCAGGACACACAGCTGACTCAAAGCCAAATGTTCAGCTTGAGCTGTAATAGAAGCTGAGGTGGAAATTACTTTGTTCAGTGTGCTTAAGGAGAGTTCTTCAGATGCTGGGCTTTCTAGGCAAAAATAAAGCATGTGTGGAGAAAAACAATGTTATAAGGACTACATGTAAAACTTACCATACTTAAGCAGCAGTTGAGTGGCACATCTCTCTGTAGAAGCTGAATTTCAAGGCTAGAAGTCACAGTACATGGAAACAGAATAGCTTAATTTCTTTACATATTTTTTCCTCTCCCTTTAGGTTATGATTTTCTTTTATATGCACATTGGATTTGTATGCCAGATTCTATGTCTTATATACACAACAGGTATGCATTGTGTCTATACGATATTAAATGGGAGAGGCTTGGGTGGAGGAGAAGTCACAACACTTGGTAACTTCAATGTATGTACTAGAGTTCTATAAGTGACTTAAGGAGCATAAGATACGTAGAAGTATTTTTTTGTACAAGAAGAAATAAACATCAATTTTAGCTCTCAGGAGATTTCTAAAACCCCTGCCCTTTTAAAACTCCAACCTTCACAAGTACTGTAGAGCATTGCTGTCTCAGAAGACATCCTTATCTCTAAGTTGGAAAGTCATCAATTTGATAGGTGGACCACTCGGTGGATAAAGAACTAGCTGGATGGCCGCACACAAAGAGTTGTGTTCAATGGCTCAATGTCCAGCTGGAGACCAGTAACGAGTGGTGTCCCTCAGGGATCTGTGATGGGACCAGTCTTGTTCAACATCTTTGTCAGTGACATGGACAGTGGGGTTGAGTGTGCCCTCAGCAAGTTTGCTGATGACACCAAGCTGTGTGGCTCGACTGATATGTTGGAGGGAAGGAATGCCATTCAGAGGGACCTTGACACACTTGTGAGATGGGATGATGCCACCCCATAGCAGGGTGGTTGGAACTAGACGATCTTAAGGTCCTTTTCAACCCTAACTATTCTATGATTCTATGATTATGCTGAGAGGAAAAGCTGGTCACTTGACCAGTAAATCCTGACATTTGATTCTTTCCTAATACATTTTATTCACTGGAAAAATGTTTAAGTCCAGATGTTGCCCTGTGCTAAAGGAGATGAAAATACGGAGAAGCCTAAACCCAGGAGAAGCAAAGGAGCAACAGGTATTTGACAAGCGTATCCCTTGCTCCCATCTATCCTGCTAAAAGAACATGTTGTAGGACAAACTATGTGGTGGAAGGGAAGGAAAGACTAGGCTGAGTAGTCTGCTGCAAAGAGCAAACTTGAAGCTCATAGCAAGTCCGACTGGTGAGAATGCACCCTTGGATCAGTGACTGAGTTTCCATAAAAGAGATCAAAACCTTGTGTTGAAGGAGTGAATGGTGGCACACTGTGAATTGCTACAGCTTGCAATATGGGAGTTTATAGTTGGGCCCTTTATTACCATGGGTGGGTTTGTAAAGTGTAGATTCCCTTTGATTCCCATCCAACACAATTCTGCTTTTCTGTTTTCCACTCCTTTCTGTCTGAGATGAAAGACACAAGATGGCAATTTTTATTTTATTTTATTTTTCTTCAGGAATGAATGTCTGTGCAGCACTAGATACAAGTAAACTCCACATGCACTCGCCTCCTGCACAATTCAATTCATGTTGCTGGATTTGCATTTGAGACATGAATACAGAACTTGACCCAAGATCTGAAAGTAGCGTTTATCTTAAGCCTACCATCCTGAAATATTTACTTTTCTAGTCAGTGTTGAGGTCTTTGGAGGATTTTTACCCGCTGTCACTATGAGGCTTCACTCTCCTTATGTAGTTTCCTTGTAGCAATAACATGTGGGAGTCAATAAAATCACATATAACATCTTTCTAACATCCCTGATTAACAAAAAAGAGAATGCAAGAGAAATGTCACATAAAGTTCAATGAAACAAGAGCCTTCTTTTGGAAGGAGAACCAGCACCGAAAGTGAATTCAACAGTGTTCTGTGCTAGAAGGTCAACAGTGTCTCTGGAATATTTTTTTTTGTAGCTCTAGAAAAACTTAATAAATATTTTTCCCCACAGAAATGCACAGAAGTTGGGAGAATGCCTTGTTTGGTGGTTATTGTTGATTTATTTTCCTTTTGTACTGTTGGGAAACTGCTCAAAGTAATGTTGCTACCAAACAGCATACGTATCAACACCTGTCTTTAGAAATGGCTAAAGTCAGTAAGAACCTACGCTGGAATATCAGTAATTTAATACTGGACAAGTTTCTAATGCTCTTAATTAAATAAGAGTAAAATCAGGGATTTCATGTAGTTTATTACCATGAAACCCAGTAGTGTTGAATCAGGCCTTTCCAGTGATCCTTCTCCTTTAATCTCAAGTTTTATGTTATCCCAGATACTCTTGAGCATTGCGGTCACTAAGGATTCAGCTGCAGCTTTGGCCCAGTTATGTTGGTCCAAGTAGCAAACTAGGAGTCAGATCATCTGATACTCTATGTACATTAGTGGGTCATGTGTTGCAGTAGCAGGGGACTGAGGGATTAAAAAGTTGGTGCTGAGGACCAGGTGTGCAGTGTCCATACTGCACACATTTCGGGGCAAAGGGTGTTACTTCAGATAAACTTTAATCTGGTCCTACGGATTGAGTGCTTGCTCATTAGTGGTGGGTGGCACATCTTTCACTTCAGATTCATCTGAAAGGAAGTCAGTTTGTACACTCCATGGCTGCACCTGATGTGAACCAAAGCATGGAGTATTTTCTTCAAAAATGTATTCTTGATCTGAACTAAAATACTAGTAGAGGTGTGCCCTTAATCTGCTCCTGCAGTGTAATCTTTTGTTGCAGAAGGAGGACCAATCTAAGGACTTCAGTGCACAGTGGCATTTATGGGTAGCTGTTTTATAAAGTACCAGCTGTTTGGTGATGGTTATCGCCATCAATGGGTATTGTCCATTCTTCAGTTACTTCATTCTCAGCCACTTTTATTAATGTCAGCCACAGTTAATTTCAGTTTGAGATGATATGACAGATTATGACCCACAACAATGCCAGATCTTGATCACTGCCTAGTCTGCTCTGGCAATCTCTGGAAAATTGAAAGAATAGTCAGTTGTAGCCAGTTGTATCCATCATCCTAACAAAACACATCTGCCAATCTAAAGTGTCAGCCTTAAATCAGCTATGGATTATTTCCCTTTTTCCAGGGATGAGACCAGTGTGGCCGCTCTTCCCCATATCTCTGCTCAACAAGAATGAAGAAATAAAAGGAGGCATAAGGGACTGCCCTGCTTTGGGCCTGTTCTTGAGATTGACTCTGGAAAATCGCTGGAGGGAAAGGTGGCAGTGTTGCAGGCTTTCCCACCGTATAGAAAACACTCACCCAGGATTCTCACACTTGAGGTTTTGAAACAGTTAAATGTACTTACCTGCTGTATGGATTAATTTCTAGAGAGATGAAAAAGGTCACAAAAGATATTGCAAGGTGTGTTGCAGGTCAAAATAATATGTAAGCTGCTCAGTGTAATCAGCTTGTTGATTTTTGCCCTCCAGGTCTTCCAGAACTTATCAGGAAATTGGCATAGCTCAAGTCTAAAGCTGAGCTTCACATTTGGATCTCTATTGGGTCTGATAGACTGTAAGTGTGTATAACAGGTACTTGTGGACTGCACTTTTTCAGGAGGCTCAAGAGAACCACTTATTGTACCTAAAATTAGATATTTTCTTGCTCAGCTGTTGAGCTTCAGGGCAGTCTGTTTTATACAGTAAGGAAGGATTTGTATTTTGCTACTATACCTGATTTTTGGTCATCTGAGGAAGTACTCACTTTTACTGATCAAAAGGTGTTGTGTCATCACAGAGGTAGGTTGGGCTTGACAGAGTCATAATAACTAGTGTTCAGAAACAAACCTGGAGTCAAGCATGCTGAGAAAGAGCTGACTGACAGGCTTCTGATACTACAAACCATGAGTTATTACACCTCTACAGTTTCTACAAAGGTTGTGGTGATGATCTGACTGGGAAATTTTCTAAGTAAATATAGAGACGTGGTTTATCTTGCAACTTTGCTTCTTCCTTAGAGACTGCTTCTTTCATTTCTTTGTGTGGCTATGGTCAGATTTTTGCTCCCTTCCAAATTTGAGGGACAGAGCAGGGATCAAGGCAGCTGAATTGAAGGCTTCTCGGAACTTCTTTCTTCCAGCAAAGCATACAAAGTGAAGGGTAGCATCCAGGATTAAATCTGATGCCTGTTGGCCAAAAGCTGCCATGAAAGAAGCTGGTTCAGGAAAGCCAAGTGGAGTCTGTCTTGATATCAGCCACAGTACTTTCTTCAACTGTTTTGAATTTTAGCAGTGTTCTGTGAGATTTATTTCTTTGTTGATACTGACCATAAATTGAAACACCCCAACTATCCTAGGATAGCTGAAAAAGGGAAGAACGTTGTGAGAGATAAAGGTGCTCCTGCTGACCTGCATGCTCCTTTTGTGAGCGACAGCAGCCAGGGTTATCTCATCATCTCTTTCAATGAAGCAATGTTAATCAGTCAGCTACCTTTCTCTTTCTACCCATGGTAGATCCAAGGTTCTCACACTTGAGATAAGGTTGACTTTAGAATATAAGGGCTTTACTCCATTTTCTCAATTCTCAATCAGTTACTGTCTTCTGTCAATGGGCCAGGTAGGGCAAGTAGTTTATAAATTCCAGAGTTAATCTTGAATTTCTTCCTCCCCAGTCAGTCTTTTTTCCTTTACAGTTTTTCCATGTAAACTACCAGAACTTTTAATAATGGCAAGAGGGCAATGCCTCTTTATCCTGGATGAGAATCCAGCCTGATATGTATCATGCCTGCCTTTGTCCCCTGGTGACCTAGTGATCTAATCCCACCTTGATTCTTATTACCCTTTGTCATCAGCTAGTGCTTTAGCTAGCCGTTAACCTTTCCCCATATCAGAGCTGTCTGTGAATTCTATACTTCTGCACAAATGAACAGTAAGTCCTTCTGTTTTCTCCCCTGGCATATATATGTTAGTCCATTAAGATTCTGAAACATGGCAGGTTATATATTGAGAATGAACATTTCACACGCTTGTTCTGGCTAGTGTGTTTTGGTCCTTCCCAGCATACTGGTGCCTTAGGATTCTGTAGTGTAAAGTAGTGACTTCAGTGCCTGAAGAACTGGCATTCTGTGTCTCCTTTTCGTTTCCATGGTTGCAAGCAGAAATTTTGCAGCTTAGGGATGGAAGTGGGAGCATTGCATTGTCTTGTAAATTTTTGTTGTACTCCTTTTGATATGTAATGGCTCTCTGAAGGAGTCACTCCAAAACACATCTCCAGAATAGATTGAAAGATGGGAGTACCTACAAATGATCTTTCATATTGTTTCAAAAGATTGTGTTTTTCAGGGATAAATGTTGATGGTCTTACTACCTTACAGATGAGCTCAGTTTTTCAAATCATTTCCACTCTCACCATTCATATGAAATGGTGATAGATTCCTTTGTCTGTTTCCATTAGATTCCTCCAATAAAACTGTGACTTTGTCAGGTCAGCATGCTGTTTGAATGACTTCATGATTTGTATGTTTGGCCAGATTACTTGAGACAGGTTGGAATTATTAAAAACTACTGAGCTGGCGAGTTTCTTACATGCTGTCACTGAACCTTCAGCTGAAAGGTTTGCTCTTAACACAAGAATTAAGTAAGGTGCTTACTTGTTTTTATGCTAAGAAGTGCTATCTCAGTCTTACAGGACAAGTACTGAGCTAAGAAGTAAATGCCTGCAGGATCACTCAATAATCACTGATTAATGTAGATTCTTACTGCTTTGTGGTGTTTCGCTGAAGAGAAAAGGGTTGATAATTAGCTACCTGTCTGTGAAAAAAATCTTGGTATTGTTTGTATGTGATTTAAAGTATTTGGAAATTTCAGGATGGACCCTTAGCTGTGTAAACAGTGAGATCCATGAGTGGATTCCTGATCCTGCACAGGGAAGTCACTGTTGGGTTTGGATCATCACCTACTTTCTTTCCAGCAAAGTGCAATTATAGCTTTAAATATATTAAAATTAATTGTCAAAAGAAGACAAGCTCATGGTTAGGATCTGGTTATTTTTTGTATATGTATACGCCTGTATTAATAGAGAGAGGGATTGTATGTGTCTGTTGTGTTCAATCTGTGTCCCTACCAGTGGACTAGATGATCAAGTGACATGCTTCATTTACATATTATGTAGAAAGGTGTTGTTTCATTACTGAGGCTGACTAGACAGAAGGATCTGCATGCTATAGCAACCACAACTGTTTTTAAGTGATAATCTAACAACTCATTCAGCAATGAGGTAAAACCACACAGAAAAAAAAAAAAATAAAAGAACAAGCACCCTATAGCAATTTGAGGTGGAGCAACAGAGAAATCAATGTCTATAGCCATCTGCAAGGCATGGTTCAGAACAGTAACCTTATACTTCTTTGGAAATAAATCAGCTTTATTTAGAATAGTTCTTTTGTGCTAATCACTTTAATTAATTAAATGGCTCTATCTTAGATCTTGAGTCTGTTCATATCTCCTGATTTCTGTTGCCTCTGTCTCTTCTTCATCTGCAAACAATCACAGGTGACATTGTAAAAATAACCTAGGAGATTTTTGAGATCCTGTGTTATTCTTGAAGATATCTTTTTTCTTTTCCATCCATCTGTTCATCTTTCTTTAGAACTGGATTAAGCAGCTGGATCTTTAACTGCTTTCTTTTGGGAACTGCCATATTTGATCAGATCTTTCCCTAGTAGGTTTCTTGATGCTCATCATTTGATAGCTTTTCTGTCTTACTGTGTTTTTTTTGGCAGTGTCCTTTCTGAGGCTGGTCATACTTCCAGTAACTTTCCTCTTACTTTAACCTATCTTGTTTTCTTGATAAACAAAATTAATGCAGATTGTAGGTTAGTTTTAGCAAGTTTTTCACTGGGCTTTGAATTTTATGCTGGTTTTTTTTCAGTTAAGCTCCATATAAGCTCATTTGCTCTTATCTAACCAGTTTTGTTTCAGTTCAGTTTGTCTTCCCAGCTGTTACTAGTCTTTCAGAGCTCAAATCTAGATTTTTTTTTTCATTTAAGTTTTGTAAACACACATTTAGCATTTTTAATCAGTTTGATTATATAATAGGTTTAGCACAAGTTTAACCTAGAGGCTACCTTAAAAAAAAGTAACTAACTGTGGCTGTATTTTTAAGGTCTTGTACATATTTCTGGCTTTAATTATTCCAGTAGTCAGAAAGCTTCTGGCTACATCTGTAAGCATTTAGTCCACATGTTTTGCTAATTGTTTATACTGTAATTTGTTACTAGCATCTGTTTTTATTTGAGGCATATAAATAGCTGTCCAGACTTCTGTATGTCAGCCTCTTCAGGAGCTATTGCTGTTTTAATCACTTCCTGAAAACTAGTGAAAAATATAAAATTATTGCATTTTTACTGAATAGTTACTCTATATATACTAGTGGGGATTTAGGAGTTCCCTTAACATTGTCTCAAATCTCTACTTTTGGTTTTATTCCCAGTTTATTTTAATCTCTGTCCTGTGCAGTATTGAGTCATGCTAAAAATATCTTCATTAGACTGCCATTGATCTACAACAGGGCATTCAAGCATGCTGTGTCTCAGTTCTATGATAACTTTGCTTTAATTTAGTAAGGATATAGGAAATTTAAACAAAAATAAAGTTAAATTATATTTTGGTGTGTTCCTTTCCAGGATTCTCAAATAATTACACTGATTTTGCTTGCTATTTTTATTTGGATTTGCCTATTAATTTTAAAATCACTTTGTTATCCTCTTGGAAATTATTTTGAAATTCCAGACTCTTTACTTAATAAATACTTTGTGACTGAACTGCATTTTTGCAGAACTACCATTTAAGAACTTTTGAATATTTTTTAAATCAGTTTGTTATATAAAACTTCAGCTAATCTTTGTAACAGCATTTTAATGAAATACTGGTTTGGAGGAAAAATTGCTTTGCCATCTCTCTGCTTGATAGTTTAAAACCAATCAGACACATTGACTAGCTACACTCCTTCATTTTGTTTTCCAGCCTTGTAAATATTTCCACATTCCATCTGTGAATCTAGTGTAATGCATGCATCTAGTCCATGCATGAATAAAATATGAAGTAATTTAATAACACATATTATGTGAGTGGGTGCTGTTTATTCTCAGACTTGAAATGAGACATTTTTAAATCACCCACTGAAACCTCTTGGGCTTTTCTTATTCAGGGGCCTGTCTTTGAGATTGTGGTGTACAAATATGTTGCATTCTCTCTAATGTGGAAAAAAATGTACTGGTTTTGTACTTTTATTTATCTCTTTATTGTATTCTTGGAAAGAATGCGTAGGAGAAAAGAGGAGTGAGCTCTCACTTTTTTTCTTGCATTTGGACTAGTGGAGATGATGATACAAAACCCATGGGCCATTGGAAGAGGTATTAGTATTAGCCTCATAGGAGCTTGCATCCAACAAGTAGCTGAGGTTGGACTGCAGAAAGGTAATTGAAAGTCTCTGCAGTCCTTTACTGCAAGACTAGTAACATTTTAGGGTGCAGGTTACAACTCAGGTGGAGGGTTAACCGCAGTGTCTTAATAGCTTTGTTTCCTTATCAGCTAAAACCTCTGTGCCAACATAACAGGTTGATATCACAAGGCCATGAGTACATATTGCAGTTACATATTCACATGTATGTTTGAAGCTATGTTATTTGCTCTACATTCGACAAATTGCAGAGCTCCAGTTTTGCAACCATGTACTTGTGCCAAGATGAAGTTCTGGGCCTGTATTTCAGTTTGGTGTAGGACAACTCTCTAAATATATTCTTACATGCTAGTCTGTGCTGTAGCATTTCCATAAGCATCCAATGTCTGTGAAAACACAGACACAGTAGTGGCATAAACTCATCCATGCACCTTGCTGTCTATGTGGCCCCTAATTCCTCCCATTCACAAGTAAATAAAGATTCTAGCTACATCTTAGCCATGATAGCTATTAGCATGCAATCTGTGTTCAAAACTTTAAATAAATGGGTAGCATTTAATTCTAACACCAACTTCAATTTCACTTTAAATAATGACAGAATACAGTTAAAGTCAGTGTTTGGCTAGTCATTACTGAGCATGTTTTTCTTAAATCATAAGTAGTGCCTCTGACAGTGAAAAAAGGACACGAGAACGGTTTGTATCTATTATTTTAAGCAGCCTGAAAGTTAACATATATTCTATATTTATGTGCAAATGAGATATGAATATTAAAGAAGCATTAAAAAAATAACTTGGCCTCTTTATTTGTAGTGCTTTACTCTCAGGAAAAAGGACAACCATCATTCCAGATGATGACCTGTGTTTTGTTGATTAGAGTACTATAGGTTTCCTTGCTGAAATAATCATTAGGCAAGCTGTCTTGAGCATGTTCGTACCTAGCATTTCCCCTTTTCTCCCTCCTTGATTATAATTTTCTGTCAGAGACCAGATTGCAGACTACTAGACATTTGAGAATCAAAATCAGATATATCAAACTGTGATCCTGCATTACTTTATATGAAAATACCACATTCTTTTGCATGAAAATAGCATACTGCAGTAAACTTTACAGGACTTGTAGTTTTTCAAATACCAATTTTTTCCAGCTTAAATTCATATCCAGGCATTTGTTCAATATATTGCCATAGAATATTTAAGTAAATATTTTCAATAATAACTTTCCATGAAGGTAGTGTCTTCAAAAATCTCTTAATTTTCCATTGTCAAGTGAAAAATAATTTGCAGGTATAGATAAGTATATTTGCAAGTTCCTGCTGGGCTGTTAGGTTTTATTTTAGTACATAATTTGTACACACTTTTCCTTTGAAAATTTAGTGTGTGATACATGAAGGATATTGGGAGTTGTAGGTTATGGAGAGCAGAGTCTCTGGAATCATCTTACAATTCAGTTTTATTGTATGTCTTTAACTAAAACCATCTGTGTATGACTTGCTTTTAGTAATATTGTTTGGAGAGCCCTAAATCAAATCCTGAATGAGCAAGTTATGGAAGACAGGTTTATACTGGTATCCTTCAGGTTAAACCGACGGATGTCCAGTCTTTTTTTCTGTCTTGATATGACAAGTATTAGCAAGAGGTAAGTTTGTGCTAGCTGTCCTTGTTTCACCAAGATCTATCTTCTGCAAACAGGCCTGCGTTTACAGAAACCAAAGTGAAAATAGCACGTGAACATAAACAGACCACGGTCAAAATAGTTGTA
Source organism: Forpus xanthops (assembly GCA_032466535.1). Taxonomy (NCBI): domain Eukaryota; kingdom Metazoa; phylum Chordata; class Aves; order Psittaciformes; family Psittacidae; genus Forpus; species Forpus xanthops. Next base: position 33,327 of record JASSUY010037095.1, on the reverse strand, counting down.
CATTTGCATAACTGTGTGGTATTTGAAGCAACCACTAGCTTGCTTTGGTACATGTTACTACTAGCCTTTCCTTAAGTATTTGTCCTCTTCAGACATCTCTCAAGAAGTGAAAGTAGAGGGGTCTGATTCTAAATAGCATCTGTTTTACACAGCAGTAGAAAACAAGTTTAACTGTCTTGTTGCAGTTTTTGATAAATGGACATTGACATGGACTACGAAAGACCCAACGTTGAAACTATCAAGTGTGTGGTGGTTGGAGATAATGCAGTGGGAAAGACTCGTCTAATTTGCGCACGAGCATGCAATACAACCTTGACTCAGTATCAGCTGCTGGCAACTCACGTACCAACTGTCTGGGCCATTGATCAATATCGTGTCTGCCAAGAGGTAAGGACTGCAGGTGTACAAAATATGGAGCACATGCTGTGAGTTTGTACTATTATTTATTGGCCAGCCTGCCTTTGTCAGGATGCAGCAATGAACTTGCAAGTATTTTATGCTCAGTCTCTACTGCAGCCATGGTCTGATATGCATCTCCCCACGTCTCTCATTCTACAGTAACTTTTTTTTATCAAACCTATTTTTAGGAAGATGTGTATTCTGCCTGTTTTATAAAATAAAACCCCATATGTGGTAGACATACGTGTGATAGATTCTTGGTCTAATATGCTTTGGATTTTCTTACAAGATGAATTAGAAATTTGCTTGTTTCATGGAGCGAAAGAGGATGTTATATGTGTTCTGTTCTAGGTCCTAGAACGCTCAAGAGATGTTGTGGATGAAGTGAGTGTTTCTCTCAGGCTATGGGATACATTTGGGGACCACCACAAAGACAGGCGCTTTGCTTATGGAAGGTAAATTGATCCAAGCAAAATTTTAAGTAACACTTGTAGTAAAATTTTAGGGCTGAAAAAAATTATAAATCTTAACTTTGAAAAGCAAGGACTTAAAAACAATCAAGGGTATTCATATTCCTGCCTGCTGCAAAGAGGATTATCTGCTGCAAGGATTAAAAAGATATAAATATTTCAAAGTAGCATAGTTTTACTACACTACATTTCCTTGAACAGCCTGCTAAGCTCTGCCAACAACAATTGTCCTATTTCAAATTTTAAAGAACATTCCCCAAAATAAGTCTGTAGTTTTATAAAATTAAACATCAGCATTCCTTGCCTGTATAAGCAGTATATGATATAGTTGCCCAACAAGCAACTACAAGGAGAGATGTCAGGAAACATCACTCTTACACAATTAAATATTTATTTTATTACAACCTGTAATGTTGAATGGGCAGCTAACCCCTTGAGAGCAGAGCCAATTTCATGAAAAGTGATGCTTTTTCTGTATTTTCTTAATTAAAGCTGAAGAAGGAAGTTTTTTTTCTACTATAAATATCAAGTATCTGCCAGTGAATAGATTAACCCTGGAAATTAAAAGAAAAAAGTAATCTAGATCTTTCCAGCATGTATAACATCTGCATAGTTTCGACACAAACTGAAGCCACTAATAGTCTTTCTGTTTTGTTTAATGTTAATTAGATCTAATCTTGTGGAAGTACAGACGGCAGAACAGGTTTGTAATGGGCATTTGAATACATATGTCATGTGAGAAGATCAGCTGTATTGGGCAAATACTGAGCAGAGGATGGATTTTGGTCAGATATTTTTGTAACTGACATCTTGAGTGAGGTCTTGATCCTCACACTTTTTTTTTTACCTCCTTGAACTTCTTTATGTCCTCTTATCTGTTTCAGTCTCTGCAGCTAATCAGTCTTCCATAGACCTTTATGTCCAGCTGGATAAAATTTGGATTTATTTTTTTCTTTTTCATCTGGGAATACCCATTGTAGGGTGCCTGTCCAAGCTTTATATTCAGTGCTGCTGAAATGTACCATCTTACTCTTTTTCTTCTCTCTGTACTACCTGATGAAACAAGTGACTTGGAGTGATGCCAGTCTTTTCTATTCTCTACCCTTTAGAGCCACTGGAGAGGGTTCTGTTGGTTGAGCCCAACAGTTAATTTTTCACACTGAACAGCTCTGTATGGCAAACCCTCCTTTGTAGCACAGGTCTGTGCTAGTTTGTTTTCACAGCATCATGAATTACTTTGACTTTTATATCAGAAGCTATGGCAACACATGGGTATACAACCAGTACCATTTGTAAATCAGCTTTGAAAGTGAGGAAAGTTACTGACTTTAAGGTAATATTTGCCTTAATATTTAGGGCCACTTTAGTATGTGAATAGGTACTCTTTTAATAGGTACTCTTTTACCTTTAGGCAGAATATGAAGTTTACTTTGATAAAAACAGATGTACCTTAATATTTTCACTGACTGTTCCTCTGTGATATGGCTTCCTGATAATTCTGCAACAGATACTGTGTCACTGAGAAGATTACTAGAGATTAGGAGGACAAAATCAGGCATGTTTTGAGCTCTGATCCCACGTTTACTGGTAGGACAGTAGAGGTGGGAAACAACATACTTAGATTCTAATCCTGCAAATGCCAAGGAGAACATGTATAACTTGAGATCTTGTGGGATTAAGCATATGAACCCAGTGATTCACCTGTGATGTTAGCAGAAGTGAGCTTGTGTAACAAAAAGTTTGCTATGCCTTGATTAACTTAAAAAGGCTGTTCTGGAAACCTGCTGTTGTGTTTTTCTGCAAGTCTGTTAACGAAGAAAGTAACTGGAAATTCTAAAGGAACTAGTTAGTTTATAAATAGAAATTTAGTTGTAAAATTTCCTATTTGTAAAGCACTGATTAGGTACTTTACTGTTTTGAAAGGTATTAGTGTTTCATTTAAAAGTGACTATTTAGTATTTTATCTATTTTAGCATTTTAAAAAGAGATTTCCAATTTTGAATGTTCGCATTTATAGGAATTGATTTTAAATCACTTCTATACATTGAAATACAGTCTACTCATAGCTGAGTCAGATCTTGCAGTACAGTGGAAGGCAGATTTTGTACCAACTGCTCAAGGCTACACCTACGTGTGCCCCACATTTCCAGTTGTCTGAAGGACCATGCAATAATATAACCATTTGTTTCTCTTCAAAATTTTTTTATGCACATGCCCTTGTGTGTAGGGGATGGTTTATTTCAGCCAAACATTCAGCCAGGACTTCTAATTGTCCCAAACTTGATGCAACAAGAACCAGCAGGTCATTAATTCACCTGCTGCTCATTGGAAAAGATGTCCCATGCAGTTTTAGAAAATGCTTTATAAATAGATTATGCTATAGATGACAGGGTGAACAGTTAATAGGACTTGCAGCAACGATAAATCCTTCTTAATTCTTTTATTTTTCACAGAAACATAAAAGGATGACAAACGGAATGTGTTTTCCACTATTTTTATGACAGAAAGAAACATATTTGAATGCCACTGAGGATGGAATATTTAATGTTTCCGCTGCCATCCTTTAAAATGGGACTATATGAAGTGAGATCCAGCTTGCATTCTACAGTGTGGTGTTTAGTTTAATAATAACAATCCTCTGAGAGCTTTGGGAAATGGCTTCTGACAGCTTAAGGGAGAGAGAGGGATGTGGCTGGAGGAAATTGTGGAAATACTTGTTGCAGTTTTGTAGCATGTTTTGGTTGGGTTTTTTTTTCCCCTTAAACTAAAGCATGTGCTCTAGTTTGGGAACTTTCTTGTTCAGTTCTGCTTAGGCACTATGTGATGCCAGTCATTTGTTGATATTGTCTCACAAGGTTTCATCTTAGGTAGAATCACTCCAAAGCACTGTAAAATGACAAAGTTATGGTTGGCATACTGATTTCCACCTCCTGGTTGCCTCTGTTTAATAACAATCTAGTCTCAGTGCTATTGCATTCCATGAGCCTACAAATTAAGTGGAAGCTTCATATAAAGCTCAAGTTGTTATTACGTACTAATTTCTCTGGGAGGCGCTAAATTGCATGTGTAAAGACATGAAAAGATCTTAATTTGTGTTTCAATTTGTCAGGGTTTACTATGCTCTATCCTCATGTCCAATCTGGTTTTGAATGAGAGTGTCAGCATACTGCATTCAAACTAATTCTAAAAGCATAATGGGGAAAAGACTGGCTTTCACTTTTTTTATTTTTGCATCCTTTTTAAATTTTTTCAGGTGAACATGTTTGACTACAATTTGATTAATATCCTGGGTATCCTGTTTTTTTATACATGCAGCTCTAGTATGTGTAAACATGAGTACAAATCTGCAAAGAGTTAATTCAGTCTCAATCAAATATTTATTCTCAATAGCAAGGATGTGGTTTGTCAGCTAATTCAGCCAGGATGATTTATTTACTTGCAACTTAAATATGAGCTGTAGACCAAACAAAATCTGTTCATACAGCATGGGCAGAAAACAGCTTTTTCCTCGTGACTTACAAGTCTGAATGAGCCTTGATGTAAGACTGCTGACAGAGCCTTTTAAAATACGTTTAGAGTATTTACTCCATTGTGAATGGATTTCATAAGCCTTGTGGGTACTGTATATACATAGAGGAGCACATGCATTCATCTTTTTCTGTGTGATTACAATTCTCTTAACCAGTTACTTCAATGTAATTGAGTCTGTAGAAATAGACCTCTTGAATGCTATTGAAAAAGGTCAATGAGAATAGGAGTTTATCACGGATATTTGAAGACTTCCACCATTCTCTTTTCAGCTGTTTTATTTTCTGTTTCTTTTTACTACAGGACAATGATAATATTTCTATTAAACAAACAAACAAAATAAACAGGTAGCTTTGATGTAAAATTGTGTTTGCATTCAGCAAATTCAGTGAGATTTGGGTGAGCTGGGTGCCTTCACAGATTTACTTGGTTTGCCTTTAGTTAAATTGGTGCCTTCTGTCACTCCCTGCCTGTGCCTAGGCAGAGAATCGTCCTGCAGCTCTTTTTTCAGAAAAGGCCTGAGGTTTCAGAAGTGCTTTGAATAAAAGCCCATATTTTTCCCCACAGTCCTGCCATCCCTGTTTTATGTTACAATAATATTCCATCTTTCACTTGCCTTACGAGCCATTTAGTGGCATGGGTTGGAAGGAATCATCAGAGCTATTTCTTCACAGCAATAGCCCTTAATAGATGCAAGACAGTCCTTTCCTTTCTTAGCAAAGAGTCAGCTGATGAGGAATCCAGTTGTTTCCAGATGTCTCTACCTTGGCTGCTTCCTTTTGATATGTTTTGCTGAAACAAAAAGCAATATGCAGTATTGTCGAATCATCTTCTAATACAAAATTTGTGAGCCTTCCCATCTGCTTTACAGTGGTTTATAAGCTACTCAGGTTCTTCATGAAGAAATCCTGAAGGACTCCTGTAAAAAACTTTTTTTTTTATTTGTTATGATCTTATTCTCTTTTGAGTTTGACTCAGATCAGCCACAAGAAAGACTACAATGAGCAAAGAGCATCACAGAGAGGTAGCTTTCTTCAGTAATTTTATTCTGACTTGTGTGTATGCACTAGGGTTTTTTTGTTCTTTCATTATCTGCATTAATATTCAGTCAGTTTATGGAAAGTGTATGGTTTACATACTTAAACTGCTGAAATCTTACCTGCACCTTACCATGGTTTCAGGTTGTCAGTAGAAAGAGGTTGCTATGGAATTGCTGTTTGGAATTCTTCCTTCCTCTAACAGATATGTGCCAAAAAATTGTTGGTGCAGTCTGAGCCTCAATTTGATGCATGTCTGTCTGTACTAGAGAGACCTGTAATGCTTTGGAGTAAAAAAGAACATATCAAATGTTATTTGTGGTATTACATCCTTTTCTGTTTTTCCTTGCTCTTCTAAGTGGCGAAGCAGCTGAGTAGAAGGAGGGTGTTTGGGTTCTATACTAAAAGGTTAAAAGGTAACCTCAAAATCTTTTGGAAACACTAAACCTGGGAAGTGACATTCTATCAAAGTCTTGATCTTAGTGAACTATTTCCTTGTGACTAGGGGCTAGGTAGATTTCTTGAGCAATTTTGTACTCCAAGAATCTCAGTATTTCAGTCTGGATTTCCTCATGTGTATGTCAGAATATGGAAACTACTCTGCACAGACAGATATAGGTGTTAAAAACTGTTACCAATAACTTTGTGACATCAACTTGCCAGTTAAAATTTCTTGACCGTTTTTGTTGTTGTTTGTCATTTGGAATGGTTTTTTTGGTTGAGTTTGTTTGTTTTTTTGTTTTTTTTTTTTTTTTTTAACAGAGAGGAAAAGGCAGCTGGTTTTGGTGCTAGCCTAAAGAAAGCAGAAAATATGAAAATCCATATTTTCTGCCCAGAGAAAGAGATGCATTTAGCATCTGTTAATGTTTTCATGTGTTCTGTGGCTTCAGAAGCCAGTCTTATACTGGCTGCAAACCAAAACCTATCATTTTTCCTTCTCTGGATTTTTACCTCCCTTTTTGTCTCATCTCTGGCTTCCTAGCTCTGTGTTCTTCATCAAAACTTACGAAGAATCGTGCTTTTACTAAATTCTGGGACCTAACTTTGGATCTTCCTTTTTCTTTTCTTTTTTTTTGTTTTTCATCCTTACTTCCCTCCCTACCTTGAAATAGTTTTTTTTTATTTCCAAACATGGTGCTTGAAACGATGTTTTAACTAAAGCTGTTCTTACTTCTTTTAACTCAGTATGATTTTTTGATTTATCATTGATCAGAGAGGGTGGAGCTGAGGGCAGAGGAAGGGTTCATTTCTTCTTGTGTTTGTTTTTCTGCGGTATCTTTGAATGTTAGTTGGTTCTCTGTAGTGAGATCACATGCAGTTCCCATCTGTAAGCTGCCTTCTTACAGTAACAGAAAATAAGCTCAAAAAGCCCATCTTTCGCTCTTTCTGGATTCTATTGTTTTATGAATTTATTTCACATTATTTTGTTTTTCTGACTGCCGTCTGGAATAACCAGTCAGCTGATACGGCTTTCCAAACGCATTTTTATCTATATCTTATTGGTCCCTTTGTACAATACTGTGAGTTTTGTTGTTCTCCCTGGGTAGATATATTCCAGCTAGGGCCTGTACTTCCTCTTTCTCTATCATTTTCTTTTATCCTTTTTCACGGATTTGGTGTTAAGGCTTTCTGTGTTACTTTTATAAACCCCTGCTTTGCATGTCATATGCAGAATATTTCAGTATTTCATCCTCAATTAGCTATCTCTAAAATTCTGTTTGTCATAGCATTTTTGTTTCTCTGTTAGAAATTCAGTAATTGAGATCTCTGCTCCAGGGGAGGGACAAAGGCATGAATTGGTATGTTACAGTGGATGTGTATACTGCAAACATAGCTGATTCCAAAGAGAGTTTTATTGAGTCTACTGGCAAGATTTGGCCCAGAATCATGCATGGGTATCTTGCAGGCAGCCTTTTTCATTTGTAAAGTTCTAATTAGCACTAAGATGGAATTTTTGCATATGTAAATGCTGAACTGGAATTATGATGAATTAACTTCTTCGAGCCAGCAAGAAAATGAACCAAATTCCAAGAATGTGTAAGCAGTCTTTTAGATAATAAAAAAATAAAAATTGCTCTTGTTATGTTTTTCCACAGGACCTCACCATTCTTTTTAGCACTATATCTGGTCAGGTATTTGTACAGTAAGAGTAGCTCTTAGAAGTTTCTGCAATGGAAAATAAGATATTTTAATCACTCTTTGTGATATCAAAGCATTTTTTATCATTATCTGTAAATCCACTACTGGTTGCCCATGAGTACCTCAAAGGAAATAGATTTTAAAATGTTTAACATTTAAGAATGCTGTCTTGTTTGTGAAGGATGCTTGGGAAAACTCCACTTTTGAAGCAGAGTCTTGAAATATGAAATTTTCTAAAGGTATCCTTATCTTCTTTCTGTTACTGTTGTTTCCTACTAAAAATGATCTTACAGAAATCATAGAAATGGATCTGCATGCTACTCACTACAAAATCTGAATATATTTCAGGGCATTTTGACAGCTTCGCACATTACACCAGTGCTTAAGAACCTTCACAGCCGTTGGTAAAGTATAGAACTAGTTGATTCTCCTGCTCACATCCAGGGCACTGCATGGTCTTGCCCTGCATTACCTGGATATCTTCAGTTCTTCACATGCCAGATACTCCCTACATTACCTAGCCTCTCATCTGTTTTGAGTGTGTGCGCTTAAGTCTCGTGTCTTCAGGTCACTTTGTTATGCTCACCCATCACCTAATGAATTTCTTCTCATTCCATGTGATAGCTGCAACTGCATTTATTAAAAACCGAGCCCATCAAAAACCATTATCAGTGTTGCTTACCTGCACACTTTTTTTTTTTTGGCTTAGTGAGATACATGCATGATAAATTTCATATAAATGAGAGAATCTCTGTTTTCAAAATGTATCTGGATTGGCATGGAGATGTAGCAGGATTTTGTTCAGCCATAAGTAACAGTCTCAATTTAAGTCTCTGATGTCCTTCTGCTGCCTGAACCTACTGTGTCTGGGAACTTGGGGGATCATGTTTCCATTCAGGCTGCTGCCCTACACAACCTTTCCTTTCAGGTGGTTGAAGCACTGTGCAAGGTGAACACTATAGAGCTCCTCTCAAATTCTGGTCTCAAATGGGCTTAAGCTCAGCTGTGATGCAGGTCTCTGAGGAGTCTTGGGAAAATTATGGGAAGTGTTTAGGGGAAAAAATGAAGGCAGTAATAAAAGCAAAACAACTTTTTATTGATAAACATCTAAGGATTAGCTGTTGTGGTAAAATAAAGAGTCTAACAATTAGGATCCACCTCTACCAAATCATTTGGTCTGTAGAATTCAAACAGACTCCCTTCCTTTAACCTTGCTTCTCAGAGAAAGCTGATATCTAAAAATAAGGAAATATAAAAGACTGTAATAGAAGAAATCCAGTGTTTGTGTGTTTGTTGTGTCCCACATCCCCCCAAGTCTATTCTTAAACTTTGTTTTTATTCAATATGAGCAACAGATTTATTGTAAGCAAAAATGTAATTTGTGTATCCTTAAACTGGTTCTGTCAGGTTTAACTCTTGGGTCTCGTTTAAGCTCTCCAAAATATTTGCTTTTTACTTGCTCTCTAGAAAGATGAGAAGATAGCATGGCAATACAGTTCAGTCTTCTTCCTTTTCCTCTTTCTCACTTCCTGCATTGAATTCCAGGTCAGAGATATCTTGTCTTCACATACTGCATTCCTCTTTATTTCTTCCTCTTTCCAAACCCAACAGTATTATTCCATGACAGTATGGCAGATGATACCCTTTACACATGACCAGCAATTCTTGCATGCAACTTGTAAATTATAAAACTAGAGGCAACAACCTCTTCCTAGGCAATACAATGTATACATTTCAGAAGGCCTGTTTCTTTAATGAGACGTAAACCCATGTTACCATATGCTGATTCCTGCCAGAGATTTGGTTGCCTAGAGGGTTTCTGTTCATTCTCTAAAGTCTAAAAAGGGGAGTTTTGGTAATGTTCAGATATTTCAAATAATAAGAGCAGATGAGTCACAATTTCTTCTGATAAACCTGTGAAAAGCAGAATGTAAAAAAAATCAGTTATGCATTACCAAGATGTACCGCTAAAACTACAAGACAATATGTTGAATATCCAAGCTACCACTTCTCTTTACTGAGTTATTTATAATACTTATCTTTGTTTCTTATGACACTTCAGTATCAAACACCAGTATTTGCAGTAAATGTAATCATACACTTTTTCTTGTATTAAATAAAGGTGGATGCATTTACTGCCTAATCTATGGCTCAGCTCAAGTGGGTGGTGCTCTAGGAGGAATGTGATAGACACATTCTAAAGCACTTTTTGTTATTCAAATCTATGGAAATGTTTCTTGAATCATTGTTGAATGTTACTGGGAAATGCTTCTGAAATTTCTTTCAGAAAAAAGCAGCTTGTATTTGTGAATATATTGCTGCAGAGGGAAAGAGGAAAGCAGAAGTAAACCTGATTCATCCTTTCTCATTGTCCAAGTAACCAAACCATACAAAAATGGCAATAAATTAGGGTTGTTTAAAAAAAAAATCCTATCCTTTTATGTTGCCTGAGCATATTAAAATAACACTGGTAACATTTTAATTTTGGGAAATATTAATGCATTATTTTAATCTGACAAATTCTGATTTTATGGACAAATGTTAAACCAGACTTTATACTGAGGCTTCGGCAGGTTGTAAATGTGCTTTTGACATTAAAAGGAAATGTAGGTGTTTTAATTAAAGCTTCCAAAAGATGGTTTTCCCCAAATGTTCACATTCCTATATAGGCAGTTAATCTTCCTTCTATATTGGTGCCTCCAGTTTGTACTAATATTGCAGATCATGCTTATGACTTGAATGAAAACTATCTATTATGTTAAGGTGAGTGTATTTTGTGGTCTAGCAGTCTCACCTGTGGTGCTGGTTCAGCATGTGAACTCTGTCACTACCCACTGATTTCCCTCTTGTCCTTTTTATGGTACAGGGCTAGTTATTTCTCTCTGTTCATATAGAAATCTAAGAATATTAATTTTATGAGGAAGTCCAGGTCTTAACACAGGATAAGTAATATACAAGTCACATCGTATTTACCCATTTATTCTGTTTTCACTTCACTCAGAAGTGCAATGCTGTGTTGTGAGTTATGGGTAAAGAAACCAGCTTTCCCCAGCTCGTTTCTTTACTCCAGTCAAGGGTAATGAATTGCTCAAGAACCACATGGAGCTCTGGCAAAAACATGAGACTCTCTTGGCAAAAGCTGTAACACATGCAGAGCTGTGCTGAGGCTAGTCTGCTAGATAGTCTAGTATATCCTGTCCAAGGAAACATCATCACTGGGTCTTCTCAGGAGCTCAGATCTGTGGTCAGCATGGGTCAGCAGCAGCGCTGTGGGGAAGCAGTTGTCATCAGCCTGTAAAGGCCTGCTGGAGCTCTGTTTCCTTTTGGTCCTCTGACAGATGTGATGTGTGTCTTGTGGTTTATGGAGTCAGGAGGGTTGGATACTTATGACTGCAATTACTTGGCTTAGGTATTAATTTCTGAAGGACACAAGACAGTCTATCTCTCTAAGATGCTTAGTTATAGTTAGGGCATGCCAGACAGCCAATGTTTGCTGCTCCAGCAGTCCTGATGATCTTGAATAAACATCAATTGACCAGATCATATGTGTAACACAATTTTTTTAATCTTAGCTGTGCATTGATTTCTCCTCTCAGGGAGCTGAGCAAATGTCTGCTGGGGCCTAAGTTTTACTCTTATGTGACCTTGAACAGAGCAAGTTTGAGCTTAAAGGGTGTTTGCTTCCATAATACAAAGACCAGTGTATTAGCTGCTTACCACTTTGCTATTTAGTGATTGACTTTCCAGCTTGAAGAGACCTTGTTTCTAGATATGACAGATAGGCTGCAGTTATCTAAGATGCATACTCTGGACAGGAACATTTCTCTTGCATTAAATTTTTGCTCACAGCAGTACCAATATTGTAGGCAGCTATCTTTAGAAACAAGCTTGCTAGATATATCTGTGCCCTCAGTGAAATGTGGAAAGTAGCAGTATTGAGGAGTATTTCATTATTTAAAAGGTGAACGTTAAGATTCATAGCAGCTGCTCTATGCATTACACAAACTGCAGACACAACACGTTTGTGCTAAATTAAATAATAATATCAGTGAGACAGACATGGTATTGCCAAGCTTATCCTGCTGACAATTCTGCAGCAATAAGTTGCCCTCTCAAAATGTCCCTTCCCCTCAAATTTATTTTTAAGTGTTCAACTTTTTTCTTCTTTCCTTTTTTTTCCAATGAGAGATCCAAAACCTTGAGAACTGCTCTGTGACATCCCATCCCAGTTTATAATGAAATTGCTCAAGTTAGGACTGCCCTGAGACAACTATTGGAGCATTTCTTTGCCTTAGGGTTCTAGCTCTGACAAGGTGGTGGGTCAATGGATGAAGTGTCAACTTTAATCTTTATAATTCTAATTTTTAAAGCAAATCTATTCAGTGAAGTACTTAAAAAAAATAAAAATCTTTAAAAGCCTGCAAATATTGTCATGCTTACTGTGATTTATACCAATGTCCTATTCTACATTTGACTGACCTTCATCATAATGTTAATTTTTTGCTTATATTGTAGAAGTGGTCATTCTGCTGTAATTTGCCCTTCTAACAGGTTATTCAGTAAAGATGGCAGAGAATTGCTGTGCAATTATTTCTGGAGCAATAGCAGCCTGTGAATAACTTTAGTGTAAAATTAAAGAATGGAAAGCCCTGCCTCTCAGTACTCTGTTCATATGTGCAGGAATCATCCCGCAGCATAGAGGGGCAGTGCTTCCTAAGTGTGGGGCTTTGTGCTCCTATGCTTTTGTGGTCAAATGTGTTTCTTCTTCTGTCAGACCTCTTCGCTGTCAACACGTATTCTGACATCTGGGTTTCAGTGTATTTTACAAAGTGCAGAGTGGAGTAGCTTTAAGCTAAAGTAGTGAAAATAGGTGAAGCTGCAGCAGAAAGCATGTTCATTGGGGTTTAATTTGATATTTTCTTGTTGCCTTTCTAGGTCTGATGTAGTTGTTCTCTGCTTTTCAATTGCTAATCCTAATTCCCTGAATCATGTGAAAACGATGTGGTATCAAGAAATCAAGCACTTCTGTCCTCGCACACCTGTCATTCTGGTGGGCTGCCAACTAGATCTCCGCTATGCAGATCTTGAGGCTGTTAACAGAGCCAGACGGCCTCTGGCAAGGTAAACTTTAAACAAAAACATGAATGAAAATAATCTCCTTGGTACTCAGGTACAGTACTTTCAAAAGAGAAATGACAGTCTGATTTCCCTATTTTGTAAAATTAAAATATGTGTGTTTTCGTATTTTTAATTCTGTTGTCTGAGTTGGTTCATTCTTTAACAGGCAGTTATTATAAGTTTCCCACAATATTTTTCCAAATGGGACATCTAAACTTGTTTTGGTGCCTGAACACCATGATAATATAGAGATAATAGTGATTACTGGAAGTTTTCATGTATGTCTTTCTCCATCTGAACATGTGTATCATGTCCTACCCTGTTGCTACTGTCAGGTACTGTTTTGAACTCAGATTCTACTCAGTTTTAATTAATACTCAAAATTTTTGTTTCTGTAAATGTAGTCCTAGATCATAGCAGAAAATAAAGTGGTTGTAAATTAGTTCTTTTGAAGTGCTGTGATTTAAAGAGAATTTGGGGTCATTCTGGAGAAGCCTTGTTTTTCCCAGATTCAAAAGACAAGCATTCACACATTTGGGCAAAACAGTCCCACAATTACCTGGTCCCTTCTGATTTTATCTTTGTATGTGAATTTGAATGAGACCAGGTTAATGGAAATAATATCTGTGATTATGTAATTGAAGACTGTATTGTAACAAATTTCCATAAAGGGTTTGAATTAATATTTCATGGGCTCTTAGAAAACTTTACATTGAATTGGATTCAAACTTTTGACTCAGCAATATGATTTTCATAGGTTTGTGGGTTTTTTAAATGTTTCTTCATTGTGTGTGTAGGTGGGCTTTTTAGTTGACTACTTAAAAGTTTTTTAAAACTCAAAACTCTTCTGCCCTAATCTTCCTTTCTGATTTCACCATTAATAAAGTTTGAATCAGTAGTCTGCATGTTTAGCACAGACTTCTGACACCTGAGCTGATTATTAGCTGACGACTAAAGCAAGCTGTTGTCTGGAGTATGTTAATTCTGTGCCAGGTTGTGTCTGCCCAATATGGTATGCTCAGAGAACACACTGTTGGGTCATGTCTTCTTGTGAGATGATTTTTTTTGTTGAAAATGAATCCTAGCCCAGACTTTTTTTCTGGTTTATTTACCCTATGTCATGTGCTAGAGCTGCTCTGGAAATTCATGTGTTCCCACATACTGCTTCTACAGCCAAAACAGGCCTATCTCTTGAAGTGTGTGTTCAGTTACACTTTTGTCATAGGCTATTATGATTTGTTCGAAAAGCATGAGCTTGGGAAGTATTTCTCATTTCATATTTAGCTATATTTGTGGCATTTCTATGTCACGAGAACTTCCATTGGAGTTTAAATGATGGACACAAAGAAAGATGCTGACAGAATATCTGAGGAGAGATGGTAGGAGGTATTTTAAATAATGAAAGTTCTCAAGTATCTTATAAACTTCTTTTACTGTAGATTTCATTTTAACAGAGAGAAGGCTTGCTCCATTTTGTACAAATTATATATTAAGTAGCCTTGTAAAGACACCACCAAACTTAAAGAAATTACAAGTATATGCTAGTCTTTGGTAAGTGCTCCTTGGGCTTAATTTTATGTTTTGTTTTATTTGAGCAATGTCTATCTCAGAATTGGTGCTGAGACATTTTAAAAAATTCCGTCATTTCTGGAGTAACTTTGTGATGATCGTTGTGTGTAAGAAGGTTTACTCTCTTTTTTTTAACCGTAGGCCAATAAAAAGAGGAGACATTTTGCCACCAGAAAGAGGCAGAGAGGTTGCCAAGGAACTTGGTATACCCTACTATGAAACCAGTGTATTTGACCAGTTTGGGATTAAAGATGTGTTTGATAATGCAATTAGAGCTGCCTTGATCTCCAGAAGACACCTGCAGTTCTGGAAATCTCATTTGAAGAAGGTCCAAAAACCTTTGCTTCAGGCTCCATTCCTACCTCCAAAAGCCCCTCCTCCAGTTATCAAAATTCCCGAGTGTCCTGTACCAAACATGAATGAAGCTGGATATTTATTGGACAGCCCATTGTGTGCAGATGTTATGTTTGTTCTTCAAGAGCAGGACTACATTTTTGCTCATAAGATTTACCTAGCTACCTCATCTTCAAAGTTTTATGACCTTTTCTTAATGGAATGTGAAGAAAATTCTGGCTTAGATGAAATACAGTGTAATAAAGAATATACAAATAGGAATGTTCTGACAAGTCACCTGGAGACAAATGGTGATAGTGATGAGACGTGCTTAAAATCTGCTGGTATTAAAATTCCCTCACCAGAACATACTGACTCTTTAAACATGCTGGAACCAGAACCTGGTGAAACAAATTCTGCAGCAAGATCTCTGTCATCCTGGGGTAAGGGGTTTGTTAGTATGCATAAGGAAATGCAAGTAAATCCTGTCTCAAACAGGACATGTCTTGTAACGGTGGTAAAAATGGATTCATCTGTGCAGGCCGGACCCTTCAAAACTGTTCTGCAGTTTTTATATACAGGGCAACTTGATGAAAATGAAAAAGACCTCACAAGACTGGCTCAGATTGCTGAAATCTTAGAAGTATTTGATTTGCGAATGATGGTGGAGAATATTATGAATAAAGAAGCCTTCATGAATCAAGAGATTACTAAAGCATTTCATCTCAGAAAAGCTAACCGGATAAAAGAGTGCCTTTGCAAAGGGACGTTTTCTGGTAAGTAAATACATACTTTAACAGCAAAAATATTTAATTCTTTTCTTATTCGAGTTACTGTCACTTCACAGACTTCAAAAACTATGACAGCTTACATTGTTCTGAGAGGAGGGATGAGCCTGTAATAATAGTGTTACTCTGAGCCAACTGTTACAACCTGTGATTTTGCAGTTTAATTTCTTAAATTTACACAAAACCTTTTAAATAAATGACCCAATTTTCTGAAGTGTTGAATATCCAATATCCCTCTTGTAAGTGAGGCTTTTTATTTAACGATATGAAACACTAGAGTTATCTTTGGGGTGAGGATCATGGGAAGTGAAAGTCCTTTGTTAACAATGAACAAGTGAAACATGCGTTCTTGAGGCACAGTTTCACCTTAAGTGCAGACTTGCAGCATTCCTGTTTCTTTGTTCCCATGGCAGATGTAACATTTAAATTGGATGACGGAACCATAAATGCCCACAAGCCACTGCTGATCTGTAGCTGTGAATGGATGTCTGCTATGTTTGGAGGATCATTTATTGAAAGCTCCAATAGTGAGGTATTTGTCCATTTTGCTTATAATTTCTGATGTATTTAAGGTGATGGAAACATCATTCCGCATCTGTTTGAAAGATTACAGTAATCCCTGGAATGAATCTTATTCTTCCCTTGCAGACCTGTGATGATTTTCTTCTTAGGAAAGCTAAAGCCTCAAGGCTAATTTAATAATTAAGATGACTGGGAAGATAATATATTCTGCAAGGCATGAGACTTCCTCCAATGTGCAGCATGTGTTTAAACCTGAAATCATTTAGAATACTTAATATGGGGAAATAGAGAGAAACTTAAGTATGATTTTTTTTTTTAAATAGGTTATAAAGTTGTGTGAATATGTATCTATACAATCAGAAGCATTACGAAAAATTCTTGTGGCAGGGGCATTGATGAAAGAATTAAAGGGGGGAAAGGATTAAAGAATATGGAGCGTTAAAGAAGGAGCTGGCTTCACAGTACTTCAATAGAAACTAAGCTTAGATTCTCTAGTACATCAGCTTGTCCCCTTGAGTAAAGCAGGTGTGAAGTACAGTATAAATATATCAAAGCCTTGAATTAATTGAATTTGCAGCAGAACCCTTGTATTTTCAGGTGCCCTAATGGTCTGTTTTTCACATTCTAAACAGTGCTTGTATTTTTTTGCTTATGTCTTGCCCATACCAAGTTTTTGATTTTTGTTTTGATTTTCTTGTTCTTCTCCATATTCATGGATCTTGCTCATATGAAGAGGGTTTTTTGTGTTTAATATTATGGAAGATCTTTTTCTACTTAGATTTTTCTTGCTTCTACTAATGCAGCTGTAAACATAATTCCTTCCCCAGAGGCATGCTCAACAAGTGGTTCATTAAAAATACATAGTTTTATTCTAGTAAGCAACATTTGGCAATAAGGAATACTCATTTTCTACCAGCCTATTTTTAATGAATAACTTAACAGTCTTAGCTCATCTTTCCAGTTACAAATATTTACCTTCCACTTTGTAGAGTTTAAAGTATTCAGTAATGCTTTTGGAAGTTTTAAAATATAGGCAGATATGAATTGGATGGTTTCCTTTGATTGGTTATAAAAAAAATAAAACCATCTACTTTTTACTTATTATTTTTTCTATATTTGAGGCAGGTTTATAAACTTATTCACTGAAATTTTCTGCAGTAGCAAAAATATATTAATAATGAATAAGTTTCAGAACTAGCTTGTCTTGGAGAACTGAGCCACTTCCCAGAGTGTCTGATATGCATAAGAAGTGCATGCTTCAGCACTAACAGATCAGAATCTGAATCTTACCCATCCAGGTAGCCCTGAAAGAAAAAATCATGAGCCCCTGAATGTTAACAAAGAGCTATGTGACAACGATTAATCCCCTTTTAACATGAAGTATGGCCAGTCAGTCTCACTTCTGTGCCTGGCAAAATCTTGGAGTAGATTCTCCTGGGAAGCATGCTATAAGGCACATGAAAAAATAGCAAGGTGCTTGGTGACAGCCAGCATGGCTTCACTAGGGGGAAATCCTGCCTGACCAATTTGGCGGTCTTCTATGATGGGGCTACGGAACTGATGGGACAGGGGTAGAGCAGTTGATGTCATATACCTGGATTTGTGCAAAGTGTTTGACACTGTCCCACGTTGACATCCTTGTCTCTAAATTGGAGAGACATCAATTTGATAGGTGGACCACTCTGTGGATAAAGAACTGGCTGGATGGCCACACGCAAAGAGCTGTGGTCAATGGGTCAATGTCCATCTGGAGACCAGTAATGAGTGGTGTCCCTCAGGGATCGATGTTGGGACCAGTCTTGTTCAACATCTTTGTCAGTGACATGGAGAGTGGGATTAAGTGCACCCTCAGCACGTTTGCCAAAGATGCCAAGCTCTGTGGGTCAGTTGATACATTGGAGGGAAGGAATGCCATCCAGAGGGACCTTGACACACTTGTGAGGTGGGCTGATGTCAACCTCAAGAAGTTTAACCATGCAAATGCAAGGTCGCCCACCTGGGTCAGAGCAATCCCAGGCACAGCTGCAGGTTGGGCAGAGAGGAAATACAGAGCAGGACTTGGGGGTGTTGGTCAATGAAAAAATAAACATGAGCTGGCAATGTGCTCTTGGAGCCCAGAAAGCCAAACGTATCCTGGGTTACATCAAAAGAAGCATGACCAGAAGGTCGAAGGAGGTGATCCTGCCCCTCAACTCTGCTCTCGTGAGACCTCATTTGGAATATTGTGTGCAGTTCTGGTGTCCTCAACATCAAAAGGACATGGAACTGTTGGAACAAGTGCAGAGGAGGGCCACGAGGATGATGAGGGGATTGGAGCACCTCCCCTATGAAGATAGAAAGTTGGGGCTGTTCTGCTTGGAGAAGAGAAGGCTGCGTGGAGACATCATAGCAGCCTTCCAGTATCTGAAGGGGCCTATAGGGATGCTGGGGAGGGATTTTTCTTTAGGGATGGTAGTGAGAGGACAAGGGGCAACAGGTTCAAACTTAAATAGAGGAAGTTTAGATTGGATCTGAGGAAGAAATTCTTTACTGTAAGGGTGGTGAGGCACTGGAATTTGTTGCCCAGGGAAGTTGTGAATGTTCCATCGCTGGTGGCGTTCAAGGCTGGGGTTGGACATAGCCTTGGGTGTCATTGTTTAGTGTGAGGTGTCCCTGTCCCTGGCAGGGGTGTTGGAACTAGATGATCTTAAGGTCCTTTCCAACCCTAATATTCTATGATTCTGTTATTCTAAAAATCCCCAGAATACCCATTGCCAAGAGCAGATTACATTCTTCAAAAAGTCTACCAAGGGAGGTTTGGCATGGGAAGTGCTCAGCAGCTTTTGTGTATCCCACATAGCTGGCCATTTGCAGGCTAGAAAGCATTGAACAGATTCACTGTTTGATGTGGATCCAGTTCCAGTAGCTTGATACCAAGTTGCTTATATGTAGACTGCCAAAGGATCTGACTCTGGAGGTATGTTTACCTGTTAGCATCTTTTTTAACTCACTTTAATGGGAAATTTCTTGGTTTTGAAAAAATGTTTTCCTTGCATTTCTAAAATGACTTGAAGTGAAAAAGAGACAGTCCACCAAAGTGACATAAGTGAAATATGGCCTCTACATGAAAGTACCTAAACTCGTAAGACTCTTTTCTTAAATATATTTTCCAGGTAGTTCTTCCCAACATAAACAAGACTTCCATGCAAGCAGTTTTAGATTACTTGTATACCAAGCAGCTGTCCTCCAGTCAGGAACTGGACACACTGGAGTTAATCGCATTGGCAAACAGATTTTGCCTTCCTCACCTCGTTGCGCTAGCAGGTAATAATTTATGGCCTTGTCCAAAAAAGTTTCTTCTGCAGTGACTGAAACATGATTCATGGTTTTGGAACACACAGGATTATCTCAAGTGACAGGGAATTTTTTTTTTTTTGGTTATGTTTTCTGAAAGGAATATTGTAATACAAATTGGTATTTCACATAGAAAAAATGTATTTGCCATTTTCTTGCCTTTTTTAGTTTTATGCCACCAACTCAGGACATTAAAGCATCCTGTGCCTTAAAAACAGAAAGAGTAAACCTCCTCTTTAACATTGATAATAATGTCTCTGGTTTGTAATATCCATTCTATTGTGATTAATTTATCTGAAATCAGGATGGACCCCAGGCTTTCCGTTATGTAATGAATGAAGTGATCTATTTTATGTTTCTATTTGAAGACAGTAACAGCCAATTCAAAACTGATCTAGATAATACCTGGATACCTTTCTAATGCCTAGATGGTAGTTAATATTTTGATACATACCTGGGAATCTATGTAATTTCAGGAAGAAAAAAATTTCAATTAGATATTTTGAGAAAAATGACAGGATAGGGTACTACTTAGTTTTAAAATCAAATCCATACACCCCACAGATGTCTGCAGTTGTTTTGTTTTGGGGTTTTGTTTCTTTGTTTGTTTCTCTTTATGTATGTAACTTGGCATTGTTCTACATGGCCAAGGCAGACACTCAGAGACAGATGAAGCAAAGCAACACATATTTACAGGTCAACACAAGCTGTGTGGTTCAGTTGATGCATTGGAGGGAAGGAATGCCATCCAGAGGGACCTTGACATGCTTGTGAGGTGGGCTGATGTCAACCTCATGAAGTTTAACCATGCCAAGTGCAAGGTCCTACAGCTGGGTGGGAGCAATCCCAGGCACAGCTACAGGTTGGACAGAGAGGAGATTCAGAGCAGCCCTGCAGAGCAGGACTTGGAGGTGTTGGTCAATGAGAAAATGAACATGAGCTGGCAGTGTGCTCTTGCAGCCCAGAAAGCCAAACATACCCTGGGCTGCATCAAAAGGAGTGTGACCAGCAGATCAAGGGAGATGATCTTGCCCCTCTACTCTGATCTCGTGAGACCTCATTTGGAGTATTGTGTGCAGTTCTGATGTCCTCAACATAGAAAGGACATGGAACTGTTGGAACAAGTGCAGAGGAGGGCCACGAGGATGATGAGGGGATTGGAGCACCTCCCGTATGAAGACAGGTTGATAGAGTTGGGATTGTTCAGCCTGGAGAAGAGAAGGCTGCGTGGAGACCTCATAGCAGCCTTCCAGTATCTGAAGGGGGCCTATAGGGA
>JASSUY010037095.1:0-12715 GCA_032466535.1 Forpus xanthops | reverse complement strand
GTCCCTGTCCCTGGCAGGGGTGTTGGAACTAGATGATCTTAAGGTCCTTTCCAACCCTAACTATTCTATGATTCTATATAGGCAAAATTTAATCACGTACTAAATCCTAGTTCTCCTTCAGCTCTGCATCAGGACCATGTACTTCACTTGTTTTGACAGATCAAATCTTTATTGCCTGATTTTATGCACACATCTCTAACTGAAGTCTTGGTTTCTTTTTTAAGTAGTTGTGGCATAAACATACATGCAGTATGAAGAATATTTCATTCCATTTAATTCTTAATAAAATAATTTTGAGTACAAGGGCTACTGCTAACGACTGAACTCAGTAGAATCAAATCAGTGGACAGGATCTCTCAAAAAATACTCAAATCTTTAAGGTTTTAGGAAATAGTTCTAGGAAAGAATTAAGGAGACTTGCAGTGAAGTAATTTTTTGAGAAGCTAGTCAGCATTCATCGGGATCCCTGGGAACAAGTAATCTGTGAATCTGAAAAGGGCTTGAAGTAAACTTTCTATATCAGTGCTATAGTTATACTCGTTAATAAATACAGTGCATTGGCAAGTGCTCTGTTGCCTAAAAATTTGGCTATTGCTTTTTCATTACCCAAAAGAGACACCTGATCCATATTTCTAATTTATACTGAATATTGCACCTGTCCATTCTTCCAGAAAGAGACTAGTAGATGCTAGACTTTGTTATTCTTTAAGTGGTTATTAACTGCAGACTTGCTTTCTGTAAGAAAGAGATAAGAATTCTGTGTGAAACCAGAAATTAATAGTTTGGGTTGAGGCAAAGGGGCAAATCCTCATATGGACTGTGCTCCGCTGGAGCAAGCAGTTTATGCCTGTGATGCAGAATCTCCAGCCACCTCTCTAAAAGGACAGAATCTGGCTTCATCCAAATCTACTCAGGATATCTGAGAGAATGTGCCATTTGCATAATGCTGGAGTTAATACTAGAAGGAGGCAAAACACTCCCTCCTGGTTCTTATGGGTGACCTGACCTTGATATATGACCATTTCCCATGTGAGTGATAAGTTTTCTGCTCTAACAGAACAGCATGCAGTACAAGAGCTGACAAAAGCCTCCATGAGCGGCATTGCAATTGATGGGGAAGTACTGTCCTATCTGGAATTGGCGCAGGTCAGTGTGCACTGTTTTTTTAAAGATATTCTGGTGAACTGCAGGACTTGCTTTTAGCATCTTACTGGTTCTGATCATTGCTTCTCAGTGGCCCAAAGTCTGCAATTCTGAGAGTGACTGACAATAAAATTTAGTTTTATCTTCCATTTTAAAGATTTTTCCATTAGTTCAAAGATGAAACATGTATGTAAGTAATCTCAGAGGAGTTCTCTTTCAAATATGTATTTCAATTTTTCTTGATTGTGGAGCTTCCAAACTCCATGTTGTCATGGCCATGTTTCAGTAACATGAAATGTAATGTAATGGAGCTGCTCAGCTTTGTAATAGTGAGTGGTTCCTTTCAATTCCATTCTTTTGGACAATGTAGACCTTTATTATAAAGGCAACATTTTTTGGTCACTTAGTCTTGACACTTAGACTGGCTACTTGGAGCCAGTCGTCTGATAGTTCAGAGTGTAAATCCTGCTACTTTATGTTCAAACATGTTTCTGTTTCTTGAGTTCCTGAAACTATGTAGAGAACAAAGGTCCACTCACAGTTAAAGCCCACACCTTTGTTTTCTTAAAAGAGTGATACAGCAGTCTCCCAGATACAGTAGCACAAGCTAAAATACTTTTTTGTCCTTTTATTTTTCTTGATTTCACCTGGATGATGAATCTGGCTGTAGCTTGGCTTGAAGCCAGGGGTTTAAGTAGCTCTGCAATACAGCACAAGCTAGTCACCATGCAAGAACACCAAACTGCTTTCAAGTACTTCCTTTGCAATATCTATAATGCTGTTGCAAAATCAGGACTGAACACCTACCAAGAAAGGGCAGCTCACTTAAGTTTGATTTTATGAAGGGTGGTTTTTAGGGGTGTTTTCTTTTGGTGGTGGTGGTTTTTTTTTGTCTTTGTCTCCTGTTTGAAAACAGAAGTAATATAACTACTGGTAGGATAGCTTCTGTGCCACCTACATCAATATGGTGTGTTTATAACCTGAGAAGATCGTAGTAGACAGAATGCCAAAATAAATACCTATGCTATACAATTAGACTTGCATTTCAGCTGTGCTTCCTTACAACCAGAGGAAGCTTGTGCAAGATTTTGTGTTGAGCTTTCAAGTAATATTTTATTTCTGTCGATGAGCATAGTTTCCCCAGCAGTAAATTCAGAGCAGGGCCTGCAGTAATTGATAGGGATATATGACTGGTACAAACGTAGGACCAGCATGCCTTCATGAGGGTTCAGATCCTCTGTGGGACTGGATGCAGTTTGCCATATGCTGTAAATGCTAAATGCCTATTCATGAGCCCTTTGGGCCAGGGGTTGTTCCGGTAGAATTGTATGGCAAGGTCTAGGGCATCTAGAAGCCACTTCAGGCTCAAATAGCTTGCCTGTATGCTTGGGAGACTGCTACCAGATACACTGGGGGGCATTCTAGCTTTAGTTGTTAACTGGAGCTGCAAAATGACTTATAACCTCAGGAAATGTAATAAGCTTTTTGGTTTTCTTTACAGTTTCACAATGCTAACCAACTGGCAGCTTGGTGTTTGCACTACATCTGCACCAATTACAACAGTGTTTGCTCCAAATTCCGCAAGGAAATCAAAGCTAAATCTTCAGGTATGGGTAACTTCCCTCCACAGTTTTCATGTGGTTTCCCTTTTTCTTCTCACCCAGTTGATTAAACATGAAGACAAAGATGAGTGTGATTCAGCTCATCATCAGCATCATCTCATGACTCGGAGAGTGAAATTGTGTTACTCTGAGTATCATTCATAAATTCTTATCTGTAAAGAAAGGTCATAATCATTAACCTTATTCCTGGGCAAGCATTATATTCTTTACCGATTATAGTGATGCTAAAAGGAACAGAGGTAGTTTCAGTCTCCATAATGAAAAATACACTCTGTAAAGGACTTGCTTTTTCACACTTTAGTGAGCTAAGGCCTCTTATGTGTAACCACTTTCAAAGTCTCTTCACACTGTAAGTAAAGCATATGAAGAAACTGGGGGAATCCCCCAAAAGCCAGCTAATATAGAAACTAGATGAATGATTAGCTGCATAGCTTTTTGCAGGCACTCAAGACATTTCTGAGATTCGTGTATCTTATGAGCTTGTTTGAAGTCTTTTTGATTGTTTCTTTTTAATCAGATAATCAAGAATATTTTGAGAGGCATCGGTGGCCACCTGTGTGGTATTTAAAGGAAGAAGATCACTACCAGCGAGTTAAAAAAGAAAGAGAAAAGGAAGATGTTGCCCTGAACAAACACCATTCAAAGCGGAAGTGGTGCTTCTGGAATTCCTCTGCTGTAGTTGCCTGAACAAAGCAAATAAGGGAAAATCCATAACCAATGTCAAAAATTAGTCTTATTGTTAGAAATAAGATATACTTCAGGTTGTCAGGAAACTTTGTTCCACGTGTGCATTTATTATGCTAGGGTCAAAAGCACAAGCTCATTGAAAGAGCCTGGAACAGCTCCTTGAAGCCATATGTATATTTTTGGCTAGTAAGCGAATAAATGTCTACTATTATTACATTTCTTTTTATTAAAAAAAAGGGGAAAAAAATTCCAGCATTAATATTTCAGTCTCCAGTTGGGAAATATTTTTATACTGTCTGGTACATCTTGTTCAGATGAAATTCTGGATACTGTCTTATTTTACAGACCACAAAATAACCATGTAGCGGCTTTGTAATTAGATTTTAACTATTTTTACTATGCGAGTACGGTGAACTAGACAATCTTCAGTCATAAGAAACCACTTTTAGAATATCTCATAAAAAGTCATCTTAGGAAAAAATCTAGTTGCCTAGTATGTGTTGTCTTTTTAAACTAAGTACTGTGCATGGGTAATCTAATTAGATGGTTATTTCCCCTTTCTAAGACAAAGGGTTGGAATAAGATCCAATAAGTGCAAGATATAGAGTGCTTGATCTCTGCTCAGCTGAATAATAGGCCATATAATTACCTGTTCAATCACAGGCAAATGTATTTCTAATATTTGCCATGTAAGTGCAAATAATTATGACTACGTGGGCCACGTGAAATCTAGTGATTCTAGAGGTTTTATATGTCTAGATCAAAGAGGATATTTCTAAAATCATTTAGAAGGGCTTATTAATTTATATCCTCATACAAGTATGGATCCGAGCACAAAAAGCTGTTGCGCTGCTTGCATTTGAATTACTGCATGACAGTTACTTTGTTCTGTTAACCATGCAGCTATTCCTTATGCTGAATTCCTTTTTGCTTCAGTGCAAGCAAATGAAAGGGCTGCGTAAACAAATAGGAATTATTTAGTGTTACAGCATTTTGTAAAGGAAGAAGGGTCTTCACACACAAAATACAATTTGATCCAAAATCTTTTACATAGCTTTTCCCAGGTAGAACTCAAGTTGCTAGATTATTTTAATGAAGTAGATTATATGTTTCTCCTATAAGTAAGTATTCCCAGAAAGCTGGGGGCAAAATGATGGCAGAAAGGAGGAAATCTGCCCAAGTGGTGCAAAAAAAAGAAAAAGCCTCCAGTGGTTTTACATAACCTGTGTGTTCATGACCTTTTATCAGGCATTACTCTAAAGCTGCAGTGTTACACTAGATTAAGTAAGGATGGGAGCATTTTTTAAATGACCAAAACTGAAATACATAGACTGTAGAACATACACATGCAATCCTGTACAGTGTCTCAGGCACAATTCTGTAAGCAAGGTAGTATTGTGTATTAGATTTGTTAATATTGTTTTGTTCTGGCAGCTCAGCATATCAATGTGAAAAGCTGTTTGTTTGTGTTTTTTTCTGTATTCAAAGGCGAGGCAGTGCAGTCAAACCCCAGTACTGTAGGTCAGGAAAGGCTTTGGACTGAAAGCCATATACACCTCTACGTATTTGCATTCAGAATGGACTAATTTGTTGTGGATGCTACCACAGGATGGTAGAAGCTACCCAGCATGGAAGAGTTACTGCTCTACAAATTTTTATAAGGAAAGCAGGTGACAGATTCCTACCCCTATAAGATTCATCACCGTATGGTGATAAAGAAGGGCTATAAATGATGGTTGCAAATGTCTCCTTCATTCTTGATCAGCGATAGCATACAGTGTAGAGAAGAATTAATGAGAAGATCTGTTAAGACTAAGATGGGAAATATTTGTTGTCATAAAATGTTAACCAGTCACGTTCTGAGCAAGTATTGCTACTAGGTTTTACACAACCAAAGCTACTGTATGATTGTAATCTTGCCAAACTGTAATGGATATATAAATGAACTTGAGGTATATGCAATAATATCCAGTTGTTCTAGTTATCAGCTACTATAACCAAGTGGCTGGTTCATTTGGTTAATGCTGTCTATGGCCTTTAATCTTGGTGTTTATTTTGTGGTTTTTATTTTGGAAAAAAAAAGTTAATAAAACCATTTAGTTACACATTGTCTCCCAGTTCTTTGAAGAAGCTTCCTGAATTTTGCATTAGGTGCTGCACTTCTTAGTGCTGTTTGTAATCATCCAGTTGTGGTATCATTTGTTTAATTTGACTGAATTGGTATTTGCATGGCAGATTAGGATGCATGGTTGGGAGTGTCATAAGAAGATCCTACAGTGTTGGTATATGATGACAGAAGGTTGGCGTTTATCACTTACTGTTCAACTACATAGCAAAAAAAGTCTCCTGCCACTTTTCCCCATGGTTTCTGATATTTAATGAGAACTACATTTCCCAAGAGACATGAAACTAATCAGTCATGACAGACATGGGGAAGAAAAATGCAGGTAAACAACAGGAGGGCTGTAAGGTTTTCGGTATGCTCTAACCTTTGTACAAACATTCTTTTCCTTGCTTTCTCACTTCCTTAGTTGTCAGCCATTCTACAGAATCCCTCATTACCTGTTAGTAGACTCTTAGCACCTACCTCCATGCATATAGGCTGTTTAATTGATAGAGGTAGAAAGTTAATGCTTTTCTAGAGGATTTTTGCAAGAGATCATGCAAAGAATGCCATATTTGCAATTTTTTTAAGCTTTTAAGCAGTGCCAAGGACATTGAAAGTAAGCACATTCAGCACACACCGTGCATAGTTTTTTAACTGGTAATTTATGGGAATGTTACATATCTCTCTGATTTAATTTCTGGAAGGAAAATTTTATTTCTTTGACCTTACCATTAGAAAAGTTAATAGACTCAACCAAAAAAGTGGTAACATTAGAGGCAAAAATGTTTCTCTTATTTATTATAAAACCAGTAGCATGGGAGAAGCATTACTCTTCAGAACATTATGACTCTTTAGAAGAAGCTGTGTGTCCTTTGTTCCTGGGATGTCTCATTCAGCTTCTTAGAAACAGTGTTTTCCTGTTTTTCTATTTTTCTTTAGGACAGAATTTCTGCAAGCAATTTCCTCTGCATCACAACACAAACCAGTTTCTGTGGCTTCCCACCCAGAAATAGCACACCAAAACCAGAAATAGAAGTGTTTTATGAGTAAGATGGGATTGGCCAGGCTTCAACCACAGCTCAGTTTCATTCGCAGAAGACCTACTCATCATTGTCTTTTAGTCAGAAGAGGCCTCAAAACATGGACAGGTACACTAGATAGTATGGCATATGCGGGTATGTTGAGAAGGGCTGCTGCCTAGTAGAAGGGACTAATTTAGACATCCTTTCTGAACACTAAGAGCAGGACTGTACCAGAGAAAGGGAAAAGCAGCACAGGGCTTTATTGCCCTACTTCTTCAGCAACTTACCCACAGATCTCTTTCAGAATGATTTATACCTAGAAGTGTTTGATTTGTAAAATCAGGGTTGGTTTTTTTTTTTCATGTTCCAGTAACAAGCACTGGGAGACCAGGTGAAGGCATCTTGGAAGTGCTTCTCTGAGGGCCAAGTCTTCCATCATCTGTACAGACAGATTTAGGTAAAGGTCTAATGTACTAAATGGGATTAATTTTGGTACCTGTACTCCAGGACAGTGAAATACTTCAGTTCTTCCAGACTTTTTAAGATTACAGTCTGGTGAAGAGATTTGCTTTGTCAGATGAAACTACAACTTTGTCCCTATTCTGTCCCTTTTTCCTAGATCACAGCCTCTATGTTTATCACTGGATAGGCCAGCATTATTTAGTCTGGGTTGGAATCCAAGGTATGTGCTATGCAGTGAGGTGTCCTTAGGGTGGCTGCTTGCCACTCCTGAGTCCCCTTAGATTTTTGGTCTATTAAAATAATCTAACAGCATTTACATGACTCTACTTATCCTGTGGGCAAAATTCCCATTGAAATGGATGAGATAACACACGTACCCTTCGAGGTGCCACCTAATGAATTTACACATTATCGCTTGCATTCCAAATCTGGAAACAGAAGTTTCCTTTCTGTACTGTATGCAACTAAGACAGTGTGTTAGCAGCAATAATCCCCATCCTGCATGCTCTACAATGGGATAGTTCATTGTCAGTTAACTTACGTTTTTGCCTTTAGTTAAGAGAATTTCACACTTGTCATGGATTCACCATGTACTAGCAGCCAGAGTAGTGAGAGTATTGTATATTTATACATACAAACTAAATCCATCACTGCTGCTTACATAAAAAATCTGATTTCTGGTAGAAATATGAAAACCTTTTGAATCAAGGCTGCAGGAGGTTAAGAAGAATATTTGAACATCAGAAGACACAAAAATGATTATGCTAATGTATCCCAACTCTAGAGAAAACCAAACCAGGAAGATAATTACATGATTCAGGGAGAGAAGCTAGAATTGGAACAACAGGATTGTGATGGCTTTTTTATCATTGTTCAGCTTTGCTGTTTCATTTATAACAAGGCCATATAGCTACAACAGCTCACTGGGCTGGTCTGCAGCAACAACTGTTCCCAGATGCAGAACAACTGCATCCCACCCCCACTGCAAGAGGGGGCACATGCTACAATGAAAACATTATTTGCTGATGTACCTCAAGTCCTTTCCTGTGCAGCACTGGTATCCCACAATCTGTTCTTTAGCCTGCAGAGCCCAGTACCACCTCCTGGATTTGTACATCTGGTTTTGTCTCGTGTTGAAGGATATTCCAGAACAACAAGGACCTTACCCCATGTAAGAAGGATCTCCGGCCAGTCTCCTTCACTGCGACAGCAGACAATGGAAGAATAAAGGTCTGTGGCTGCCAGATATCAGCCTGCCTAGGGATTTCAAGACAAAAAAAAATGAAGTTAATAACTTTCAAAAAAAACACTCAGCCAGAGGCTAAGTCACAGAATACACAGGGAAAAACTGCATGACAGCCTGCTCAGCACTATTTCAGGTACCATTATAAAAATGTTAAACTGGGGAGGGGCAGATTCCTTATGGAAAACTCTGGCTTTCAGCTTTAAAGAAAAGTAGGCTTCACCATTAGATACAATTATCAGGCTGGGTACTATGTCTCTGTATTGCACAGGTCTGAGCAGCCACACCAGAGGATTGTCTCTTTCCCCCACCACATTCTGGCTGCTCTGAATTTTCAGATAAGGAGCCAGGTGATGACACTTCACAGGGAAGATTTTTCTTAAGAAATTTTCTTGCCTTTAACACTTTTTAAAAAGGTTTCTTTATGCCCCATGGTGATTAATATTTTTTTCTATTATGGCTGTATAATAAGGATTACACGGCATCCCTGGTATTAGTGCTTAGTAGTCAAGTTATCCTCATAGTTTAAAAGAAAAACATACAGTAAGCAGCAGATTAAAAGTATATAATTAAATATGCATTTTAGTCATTAAATACAAGCTCTTCATTCTGACTGGATGATCAGATGTGATTACCCCCACCTCCTGGCTATTATAAATATTAGTTGTGCACTAAATATTACAAAGAATGTCTTCAGATTTCTCTCCTGGGTCCTTAATTAGACTTCGAGCCTGCTTGCAGATTTTTGTGGATCTCTATGCCAATCATATCACATTGACATTTTCAGTCGTAGCATTTCTGGGGTTAGTTTTAAAATATTTAATGGATCTCATCCTGTAATCAAACTCTGTTAGACAATGATGCCTTTTCCCACAAGCGATATAGAGGGTTTCTAAGGAGCCCTTGGGGATTCTCTGGGGCCAGAGAAGCTCTGTGAATCCTCCCTGTTCCTTCGCAGCAGAGCCTGCAGGAAGAGCTGCACTGGCTTGCAGGGAATGTGATCAAGTGTCACTAGTCCTGCTGTAAGATATCCAACAGCACTCTGTAAAACAACCTCAACCAAGTGCAAGTATTTACACACTTATTGCTCAAGATTCACCTCTGCTTTCTAGCTCTCCAGAGGGTATGTAGAGCCGTTTCCTGCCTCACTCAGGCTGGTCTGCTGAGGCAGGTTCTCCCAGATTTGTCCCCTGTCTGGGTTCAGCAGTAGCAGTCATTTTTCTCCTTAGTAGCTGGTGCAGTGCTGTGTTTTTGACTTTCGGCCTGGGAACAGACTGATAACACCGATGGTTACAGTTACTGCTTTGTAATGTTTAGTCTGACCAAGGACTTTTTGAGTCTCATGCTCTGCCAGGGAGGAGGGGAAGCTGGGAGGAAGCAGAGACAGGACACCTGACCCGAACTAGCCAAAGAGGTATTCCATACCACAGCACGTCAATGCCCAGGTTGTAAAAACTGGGGGCAGTTACCCGGAAGGATGAGATCACTGCTCAGTCGGGCTGGGTATCAGTCGGCAGGTGGTGTGCTTGTATTCTCTTCCCATATTATTTCCCTTAGCATTATTATTATTGGTGGTAGCAGCAGTGATTTTTACTATACCTTAGTTATTGGACTGTTCTTTTCTCAACCCATCGAGTTACATTCCTTCGATTCTCCTCCCCATCCCCCCAGGAGCAGGGCCAGGGGAGAGAAGGCAGGGGAGTGAGGGAATGAACTGTGTGGCTGATTTACAGCTGGGCTTAAACCACAACAGCCCCCTTCATTTTAGCTGACCAAGAGCAGTAAAGTTTGAATACGTAGAACTAGTTCCTGGCCTGCTGTGTTTCTGTGGCAGTGCTGTGGCCAGTGAAGGACTGAAGTTCCCACAGCTGCTCAGCCTTTTCTTTCTCAGGTTTCCAAGGCTAGAAAAGGTAATGAGCTGTAGAGACTGATGTCTGTACGTAATTGGTTTTATCATCTGCTCAGGGGGGTCTGTTTGTTTGTTTGCTTGTAATCACAGCAAGGTTTGTTTTGTGGAAGCTAATTTGTTAAGAAGGTAGGAGGAATAAGAAATAAAAATGGCTGCATTGAAAAATAATTGGGTGATTAATCTAAAGGTAATTGTGTAATTAGGCTAAAGACTTGTTTTCCTTTCTTCTTAGGCCTCTCTAGTACCTGTGAAGGTAAGGAAGGACTGTAGGTCAGTGCAGGGGTTGCTGGGCAGAATTTTCCTGACAGTTAACAGGACTGGTTGTTCCTCCATAGCTGAGCAGATTGGTAAGAAGGCTAGTGCCTCAGAGTTTAGAAGCCATAAAATGGTTTACCTTCAATCTTTTCTGTTACCCACTGGCTAGATATCTAGCATAGTAGGTGGTGTTGGTTTGACCTTGCTGTGGGGCTCTACGAATGGTTCTGTGCCCTGCACATTGTAGTGAATGCTACATGGACCACATGTGCTATGTGCCTGTGAAAGGCAGGTACTTGATGCATAACCTACAACTGTAAGGGTGGCATTTGAGAACTTTACTATTCTCTTCTAGTTCCATGGCTTTTATTTTGACATTGCTCACCCTCCCAGTGCATTAACACAGGGTGAGACTTTGGCCAGGAGGTAACTTCTTAGAAGCACATTCTCCCCTCAGGCTTCAAAAATCTTGTTTTCTTGAATCTGGGTACACAGACACCAAACAGAAATAAAGCAGTTCTGCTCATTGCACCCCTGTTCCTCCCAAGCTGTTTTTCGGCCCTTGTCAACGAGGCTGCCTATGCAGAGCAGTTAAACTGCAGAACTTGCCACATAACACTGGGTATATGAATAGCCTGAACAAATTTCCAGGTAATCTGGAAAAGTCCATGATAAGAAGCTAACTGGGAGTTAAGAAATACATAGAAAAATATGCCTCACTGAGTAATTTCCAAAGGCAAACAAATAACTGATAGCTTTCAGAAGAGGTATCAAACTGGCCATGCTATTCTTTGTTTCTCTGGGCACCAGATTTTGGCCACTGTCAGAGGTAGTATAAGGGCCAGGTGAATTCTTGGTTTCACACAGCAATGCTGATCTCTATGCTCTGAAACTACTGGGGTGAAGGATTCAGTGCAGTGAGGGAACTTTTCCCACCTATCCACGTGCTCCTTTGCAATGATATATCTAATAGGGTTCTATATTCCTGATCATCTTCCATTACTGGAAGTCCTCATGATGCTTTTAAGCTGTTGTTACAAATGCTAATAACAAATTTAGGTGACATTGATGGTAGCATGCCAGTTGTCTTCTGATTTTTGCAGGCTAATATGCAGCTTTTCAATGTGCCTTTACTGCACCACCTGCACTTAATGGGATTATTGCCTATTCACTAAGCCACATCTTAGCAGGCTGTACACTGTCCACAAGAATCCATAACCACTCTAGCACACTTTACATCTCCTGGATGTTTATTCAAAAGCTGGACCATATTGGTTCTGAATTGTTATCTATTTTGCAGCAGAGTTGAAACAGAAGGGGTTTTACCAGGTTCATTCAATATCTGCCCCTGATCTCTCTCCTTTAGGGGCACAGCTAATCATAATCAATTCTTGAACAGACAGTCAGGTGTAAGCTACAGTTCAACTAATCTGCTCTCTCTCACTGCTTCATTTACTGCTATTTTCTTTCAGGGAACCATCAGTATAAGGTAGATCTTATTTTTTAATTCCCTTTTGGTCTTAATTGCAATACCTAGGGAGTAAAATGCGGCTGGAGTAAAATGCAGCCAAATATTTTCCCCTTGTCCCTTTAGCAGTCCACTGCAGTTATCTTCCGATTTGGCAGCATTTGAGTGAAGCATTAATCAAAGCAAAACCCTTTGATATGAGTACTTGACATTTCATGAGCAGCCTCATTCTTTGCTAAAGGCTATAACTGGGCATAGGGAGGGAAGACTGGCAAAATCACTGTATCTGCGCTGAGCTGTCGTTTGTAGAGAGTGGCATACTCTAGGCAACCAGAAGGGTCTTCAGGAAGAGTTAGTACTTCCAGCCTGCTAACAAAGCAGGCATGTGTATTACATTAAAGGGCTCTGTTTAGCCTGGGACAGGGAGGCAACTGGAGATACCCAAACTGCAGGCGGAAAGGCTATCAAGAAGTAACTGAGCAATCCCATAGTATGAGGGTTGAAAGGCATCAAATGAAACTAACACATGGCAGGCTCACTAGAACCTTTTCTCCACATCAGTGGTAGTTGAGCAGCAAAATTTTGTGCCAGAGAACACTGGAAGCTCACACAGCTCCCAGAATAAATCTCTGGGGAGAAAAGCTGGTGAAAACAGATCATTACCTCTGCTTTGGGGACTTAAGTCCAAGGCATTGAAAGTTGGCAGTATACTACCAAGTACTATTTTGTGCTTACCTTTGCTTTATCTTTCCCAAAGTGTCTGCTGCTGGCCATTGTCAGAGGCACGATTTGGGGCT
>JASSUY010037094.1:0-14250 GCA_032466535.1 Forpus xanthops | reverse complement strand
AATTCTCCTTCCCATCTCCCCGGGACTGGGGAAGAAAGAGGGGGAAGTGAGTGAGAGAGCGATTGCGTGAGTTTTGAAAGCCTCAAACCACAACAGGTGGAAAAGCTCATTTTAGTCATTTAGCTCATTTAATGATGGCCCAAGCCTATGAAAGTCTGAGAGTTACTCTTAACTCTGAAGCATGGACAGACAGGGTCTGTGCTGAAATGCAACACCAGTCATTTTGCAGTGCTGCAGCACAAAAATCCTTTTTGAAAGAGACCAGTCAAGATTTCCTGAATTGGAAAGGCTACCACATCCAGAAAGGAATCCCCTAAATGATAACCAAAGCAGGACTCTGTACTTCTCAAACTGTAATTTGTATTTAAGAAACCGTACTTTTATATGTGTCCATGAGGAGAGGGAAGGGAACACTTCAGAAATGCTGTACATTCATTTTATTTTGCTCTAAAGCTCATTAAAGATTTTAAACCAACAAATCAACATGATGAGCATTTTGTAAAAAATACTTAACGTGCCTTTCAGAACACAGGGATAACAAAACCCTGTTGGCACAATGCTTCTTTTGTGGTGGTCATTCTTTCAAGAGGCTGAGAATCCAAAGAGCTCACACACTTAGAAAATCACAAAAGCCAATCAATTTTTGGACAAGATATGTTGTCTGTTATTTCTACCTTGCATCATCTTAATTCAGTTGTATTTGGAAGCTGAACAGGAGCTTTTCCTTAAGTATGCATTTGGCAGGAAAGAGCTCTCCTGTGCCCACAGTTTTTGTAAATAACTGACTTAGTCAGGTGTATGTTATATATATGTTCTGTGTTCAGTAGTAGCAGTCATTTTTCTCCTTCTTAGTAGTTGGTGCAGTTCTGAATTTTTGAATTTCAGCCTGAGAACAGCGCTGGTAACACCAATGGTTTTAGTTGCTGCTCAGTAATGTTTACTCTGACCAAGGATTTTCTGAGTCTCTTGCTCTGCCAGGGAGGAGGGGGAGCCAGAAGGAAGCAGAGACAGGACACCTGACCCGAACTAGCTAAAGAGGTATTCAATACCACAGCACGTCTTACCCACTATATAAACTGGGGGCAGATACCCAGAATGGCTAGATCACTGCTGGGTCAGGCTAGGTATTGGTTGGTGGGTGGTGAGCAGTTGTATTCTCTTCCTTTGTTATTTCCTTTATCATTAATTTTATTGGTGGTAGCAGTAGTGATTTGTGTTACACCTTAGTTACTGGACTGTTCTTAAATCAATCCGTGAGAATTACATTCTTTCGGTTCTCCTCCCCATCTCCCTGGGAACAAGGGGGAGAAAGCGGGGGGAGTGAGCAAACAGCTGAGTGGTTCTGAGTTACCAGCTGAGCTTAAACCATGACAATGTAGCATAATAGGCTTCCACATATAAAAAATAGTTTATTTTTTTAAATATTTGGTTTCATTAAAAACCTTCTTCCTTCAAAATTAACTACCAGCAGTTCTAAGCAGCATTTTATGGACTGACGTGGGTGAAAAAAGATTATTTAGTCAAGGTAATGTTGTCAAGGATAGTATAGTTTTCACTTTCTAAGGCACAGCACTGTCAGTCCTGAAATGTTTAAAGGACAGTATTAGTGACACCTCTAAAAGATTACTGTGCAGCTGTGCGCAGAGCAGGCTGAACCTGCCCCTTAACCATGAAATTATATGAATAACATCTGAATAATTTACTGGAAATCCCTTTGGTTGGAGTAAGCGTACTTTAAAATGAAATCAGTAATTCTGTGTAATAAGAGAACCAGGCTCTACTAGTAAAACAGTTCAGGCAGTAATCATTAGAACAGTCTTTCCTCCTCTTTCTCACAAAAAATTGTCATCTCTATTTTCAGTGTTACTGAATACACAATCCATATGTTCAGGAATCCTACTGGCTTACCTACACTGGCTTGATCTCTGATATTTTTTAAATTTTACTCATGAACTCTATCTCTCTCCTGCATTGTTTTGTGTTGCTTTGTTAGAACTTATAAAAATTCATGTGCTGCAGAAATTTTTTATTTCAGCCAGCTAGAATGCTGATGAAAATCAGAATATATAACTATAATTAAGATGGGACACATACAATATATCTTATGATTTTCATATTACATTGCTTCTTCAGACAATTAAATACTGTAGGCCTGCATTCATTTTAACAGACACCAATATTTCCATATTCTAAAATGATTTGTATCCTCACCTTTCACATATGCTTATTTTGAAGCTTCTCATTTTAGTAATCTGATGGTAAAAAGTAAATATGAGAGTATTTGTTAACTTATGAGACTTCAGATATTCCATTAGCACTTGATGATTATAGACAGCACTAATTCAGCTGTCTTTGAAAAACAGGTCATTTATTTAAAATTTAAAGTGAGATCCTTTTCTGAAATCATCATGTTATCAGGATGAAATTCTTTTGAACAAGAGTCATTGATTTGCTCCTGTTAGGATACTGGCCATCACAGGCTACAAGTTCGAATGCATGTGTGCTTGCAGTGGTAAAATACATGATCAAAAAGAATCTGTGATTCCTTCAGTGGTGTTATAACCTATACGAGAAATTTGATGCATAGTAAGAACAAAGGAAATGGAAGAGGGCAGAAAGAAGCACAAGCAAGCAAAAAGTAATATATGAAGACTGCTCTAATCCAACATTCTTTTCCGAAGTGTTAATAAATAATGCTAAAATTAATTTCTTGTGTGAGTTTTACAAATTGCCATTGCGTGTGAGTTTTACAAATTGCCATTGCATTATTTTCATTCACATGTGGGGATTAGTCCACATGGCTCATGTGGTAATCAAATAACCCACAATCAGTTGTTAGTCATCCTTACTGCACCACTGTGGCCTATTAGAGCTGTGTCACCAAACATTGGACAGTATTACGATGGTATTTAGTCACTAAGAAAAAGTTCTTGCTGCTTATTTAATTGGCATCTTAAAGCATAAATTTTGTATAGCTAGCTGCTGCACATAAAAGGCCAAACTTATATTTCATTTCACAACATCGCTTTTGAATTTATTGGCTCTCTTTGTTGTCCGTGGGGAATCACTTTGAATGCAAGGGGCTACAGTTATAATAGTTAGAAAGAAATAAGCGGTTACAGGGAGGTGACCAAACAGTAAGTAAAATAACCATTTATGGCTGTTTTAACAGTATGCTTTTATGTGTGCTTGGAATTGCATGAGAGTAAAGCCCAAGCTAAGATTTAAAACCACACAATTTCAAAGGTAGTATGTAAAACAACTTAATGTTTTTGCCAGACTCCACCCGAGGCTAATGACATGTTTCAAAACACTGCTGGGAAAAAAATGGTATTCCACCAAATTGTTCTGTTCTGGAGCATAGCAGCATTAATTTATAACCCGCGCTTCAGTAGCAAGAGGCTTTCTGTCTTTCCCTCTGCCATTTAACATTTGCATTTAGTTTATTCCCTCCCCTGTTTCACTCTAGTTACTGACTCAACTGTCTTTTTTGAAACAACTTTAAGGAAAAAAAAAAAGCTTAAGCAAACTACTACAAAAGAATCAGATGAAGAAAAGTTTTCTGTGTGTCTGCTGACAAAATATATAGGTTATAATGCTGTGCTGAGCTCACATACTATACTTTCCTCACATACTATACTTTCTATTTGGAGATCCCTTGGCAGTTTGCGCAGAAAGAAATGTGACTGATTTGATTTCATAGATGGGAAGAAAGATGTGAAACAGAAATGAAAAAATTACATACAATATGTTCTCAGTCACCACAAGCAAAAAACAGGTCTCTTCATGACATCTTAATATGCTCCAGACAGAAGTGTCTTTTTATGTTATCTTTGCAATTTTCCTGAAAATGCATCAGTTACACACTTTAAATACAGCTTGGAGTGAATCTCCAACAGAATAATAATAATCCACTAGCAAGAGTAAAATACATGATATGGGTAATCTGTCCACAAGGAATC
This sequence comes from Forpus xanthops, assembly GCA_032466535.1. Classification (NCBI taxonomy): domain Eukaryota; kingdom Metazoa; phylum Chordata; class Aves; order Psittaciformes; family Psittacidae; genus Forpus; species Forpus xanthops. Next base: position 10,288 of record JASSUY010037094.1, on the reverse strand, counting down.
TGAATGAAAACACTAATTCAGTACATGCAGCCTACCGAGCATCTTAATTTGGCAACTGTTTTTTGTCCTTGTCAGGTTGGCAGGATTAAAAGCAGGAATGGAGAAGCTGATGACTTCCTCACATAAAGCCAATGTGTCATTCATCTCTTGAGTACGTCTTTACTCGCCAACAGCTTCATTGTCACGTGCAGTATTATCATCTATGACTTTTTATCAAGGTATTGTAACGAAAAATAGTGCACATCCTCAAGACCAAAGAACTGATTGTGCGTAAAGTGTACATTACCTGATCTGCAGCAAAGAGGAATCCAGGGTCATGCAGGCACTCGTCAATTCAAGGAAGCAATAGAAGCAATTTATGCTCCCGAGCAGCATTTTCTTTCTTATCAGCATGGCACTTCCTGTTCCCCCTGCTCTTATAATCTTTTTTTCACCCTTGTTACAGTTTATTTAGTGGTAGGATATTGCTTGAAAGGGAATTGGTACTCAATTTACACTCAAAGGAGTAAAATGCAATGGAAATTTGAGTTGTTTCAGAAGAATCATAGAATAGTTAGGGTTGGAAAGGACCATGAGATCATCTAGTTCCAACCCCCCTGGCAGGGGCAGGGACACTTCCCACTAAACTATGCCACCCAAGGTTATGTCCAACTAGGCCTTGAACACCACCAGCAATGGAGCATTCACAACTTCCTTGGACAACCCATTCCAGTGCCTCACCACCCTTACAGTAAAGTATTTCTTCCTCAGATCCAATCTAAACTTCCCCTAGCTAAAATTTTAACCCATTACTCCTTGTACTCTCAATACAGCGCCTCATGAAGAGGCCCCTTCAGATATTGTAAGGCTGCTATGAGGTCTCCACGCAGTCTTCTCTTCTCCAGGCTCAACAGCCCCAACTTTCTCAGCCTATCTTCATACAGGAGGTGCTCCAGTCCCCTGATCATCCTCATGGTCCTCCTCTGGACTTGTTCCAACACTTCCATTTCCTTTTTATGTTGAGGACACCAGGTCTCACAGGAGAAGAGTAGAGGGGCAGGATCACTTCCTTCTACCAGGTGGTCACTCTCCTTTTGATGCAGCCCAGGATATGATTGGCTTTCTGCTCTGTGTGTGCACACTACTGGCTCATGTTCATTTTTTCATCAATCAACACCCCCAAGTACTTCTCCTCAGGTTGCTTTGAATCTCATCTCTGCCCAGCCTGGAGCCTGGGATTGCTCCAACCCAACACCCCCATGTAGCATCTTTCACTTGGCATGGTTAAACTTCATCAGGTTTGCGTCAGCCCACTTCACAAGTGTGTCAAGGTCCCTGTGAATGGCATTCCTTCCCTCCAGTGTATCAACCGAAGCATACAGCTTGGTGCCATCAGCTAACTTGCTGATGGCGCACTCAATCCCACAGTCCATGTCACTGGCAAAGATGTTGAACAAGGCCACTCCCAACACCAATCCCTGAGGGACACCATTCGTTACTGGTCCCCAGCTAGATATTGAGCCATTAAGCTCAAGTCTTTGCATGATGCCGTCCAGTCAGTTCTTTATCCACTCAGTGGTCCCCCAATCAAATTGATGTCTCTCCAACTTAGAGACAAGGATGTCATGTGAGACAGGGTCGAATGCTTTGCAAAAGTCCAGGTAGATGACATCAACTGCTCTACCCTTGTCCATCAGTTCCATAGCTTTTTCAGAAGCCACTTTAACTAATCATAACTTATCACTTACAGATTTGAAAATATGTCAAATCCACTCATTCACTATTATGATCAGATTTTCTCACAGTGCTGTTTCTCTGAATCTTGATCAGAATCCTGATGGAGGAAAGTAAGCTTCCTGGATATGTTCCATTACTGACATAATTGTGTTTTCTTACATGACATGCCACTTTTTTTCAAATCTAAGATATACCATCTTCTTTATGTCATTTTATTAGCATTATGTATAAAACACACTTTGTTACTGCAAGTAATGAAGAATTATCTTCATATTCATGAGCTTTCACTTGGGAATTTTAGAATCATCTAATTTAGAGATTCTGGGAATCAACTCACTCAATTCCCATCTTCCCTTGGCTTTGCCATTGGTCATACATCTGCAAACAGAAAACTGCTTCTATCCTTTTGGCTTGGATGCTTCTGGGCACCAGTATACTAAAGACTGTTGTTTACGAGGCACTGAGAATAGGAGCACAAACCCATTTTGATAGATGATCTGGGTTATTCTCCACACTTCTCTGTTGTTTTATTAATTTACTCCAAAGAAAGACTAATTCAAGTTTATATTATGTATATATATATTTGCCCTGGTATCCCCAGAACACTCCTCCCTCCACCAAGATTAAACAAGATTGTTTTGTGCTTGTATTGATCAGCCAGTGACAGTGAAGTAACCATCAACTAATCAATTTCATTGCAAAATAAGTTTTTATGTTAAACAAACTGCCATATTTTGTTGACATAATTAAATGGTTTCAATGTTATGCCATATATCTAACATGCACCCTAGGGAGCAGGTAGAAGCTACCACAGAAATCATTACACATGTGCTTCTGTATCAGATTAAATATTTTCCCCTTAATCCCAACACCAGCAGCTGTTAGGCTTACATCATATGGCCTATATAATGAGACAGATTCAGGCAGTTCAAGTTCCTCTGCTGAATGTTGAATAAGGCCCTTCTCTCCAAGGACACTAAGACTTACTGCTGTTGAAACAGTCCTCTTCATGCAAATGAATACATTTAGTATTCAGGTTTTATAAAGAAGAAAAACAACACAGTGTTTTTTATTACCAGGGAGACAAAAAACAAAGAGGGTTGGTACATGAAATGCAGGAAACATCCACTAAATTCTGTGCAAAAATCCTTTTTTTTCTGTCAAAACTGTCCAAAAAGGTGTCAGATTAATCCTCTGCAATAACTACAAAAAATTCTTGGTAAGCCTTGAATTGGAGGTAGCTATTCCTAATATTCGACACAATGTCCTGGAAAACACCATTTACAGACTGTGCAACAGAACAGAACTGTCTGCAGGTGGATGATACAGCTAATTGACCCTTGGTACTAAGAGCAGAAGTAATCTGGTTCAAGCTCCATTTTATTTATCTTCCACTAAATCGCTTAGCAGGCTGCAAAGTTAAGGGCAATTCTTTCACACTGCATGACAACATGAAGGCAGCTTTTCCATAATTGAACAATTAATCCTGTTAAGAGGAATAATACAGGAATGCCAATTAAAACACTCCAATAATAGTAACCTGAAAATATGATCTATGAGAACAGGAAAAATCAAAGAAGATCACTGCCTGAAGCAACATGCTGATTACTTGCAGGTCTGAACTTTGCCATGTCTAACTCAACACCCCTTTACCTTCTGTCAGGGTACAGTTTAGTGAGCTAGTGACGGATGTTGATTTGTTCAGCGTTTTCCTCCTCTACAGATACATGTAAATTTGGATTAGTGAGACTGTGCCTTGTTGAAGCACATTTTTACTGGGGATACCATGATCTATACTGAATTTCTGAACCTTAAGTTAGCAGTGTTATTACTGAACTGAGTACCTGGAACTAGATGTTTGAGGAACATTAAGGAACTTAAAGCTTCTCTTTGTTTCTGACTTCAGCAAGAATCCACAAAACCCAAAACAGCATGAATGTTGTACAGTTTGGACCTGTCTAACTAATACTTTTAAATAACAATGCTTTTAAAACACTTCCTTCAAGCATTTTTAAAAGTCAACTGGATTTCTTAACTTCATTTCATATGGCATTCTATGAGTTATGGCTGCAACAAGAACGTGTTTATTTGTCTAGTATGCTTTCCATAATGATCCTTACCAAAAAAGCAGATTAATCTTTTGCCATTTTCTGGTTTTGTCATATAAGTAAGGCAGTAGAATGTTAAGACATTACTGCCTCTGAAAGATTATTTGACCTTTTCACTGTTCTGTGTTTCAATTTTATCTAGAAGTTGGTAATTAATGATTATTATAATTACAGTGAGAACATAAATTGTTAAGTGAACTAGTAAATGTATCAAATGTTTTGTGCTACTGTATTTCACAGGTTTTCTCTTTCATTTATTTGAAGTTTTTCTTAATACCTACAGATAAACAGACAGGCTTAGTCTAAACCAATAGATATGAACATAACTTACTTGGGGAAATAGATCCAAATCAGTTAAATCTTTACTCTTACCATAAAAAAAACAGTGGCTGGACAGCAGCAAACCAAAACAACAAAAAAAAAAATTAAACAACAAAAGCTCTTGAAATATGAGCCAACCTCTATAAATACCAAAAAAAAAAAAAAAAAAAAAAAAATCAATTTTGAAATCAATAGTATGCTCTTTTGCCCAAACAGCTTTGCTTAACAAAGAGTGAGCATTCCATAAAACAAGGCTAGGGCTTGGATTCAGATCATTAGCTATGATTCCCATTATGCTGTAGGTGCTACAGGAAAAAGGATACATACTTGTCTTTTCTGCTTTGCTGGTTTTACATTTAGGGGCCTAAACTTCCTACCATATTGTCAGGCCTGTTAAAAGGTGTGCCTATTCATCTGAGATTAAATGGCTCTCAAAGTTGTTGCTCTGGATCTCACAGGTTCAGCATGTGGCACTTTAATTACAGCTGGTATTTGTTAACATTTTTAGCATCCACATCCATTCAGATGTGGATCTGGATGGGTTCAGCAATAGCAGTCATTTTTCTCCTCCTTAGTAGCTGGTGCAGTGCTATGTTTTTGACTCTTAGCCTGGGAACACCACTGATAACACCGATGCTTTTAGTTACTGCTTAGAATGTTTTGGTCTGATCAAGGACTTTCTGAGACTCATGCTCTGCCATGGAGGAGGGGAAGGCAGGAGGAAGCAGAGACAGGACAACTGACCCAAACTAGCTAAAGAGGTATTCCATACTGCAGCACATCATGCCCAGGATGTAAAAGAAAAACTGAGGGGCAGAGACCCGGAAGGTTGGGGGTTCGCTACTGAAACGGGCTTGGTATTGAGTGGTGAGCAGTTGTCTTCTCTTTCCTTGTATTTCCCTTGTCAGTATCATTACTGGTGGTAGCAGTAGTGATTTGTGTTGTACCTTAGTTACGGGACTGTTCTAAACCTGTGGGAGTTGCATTCTTTCAGTTCTCCTCCCCATCCCCCCAGGAGCTGGGGGGAAGAAAGAGGGGAGAGTGAGTGAGCGAACTGGGTGAGTTATGGTGGCTTAAACCACGAGAGAGTCACACAATAGAGCACCTTTGTGAACATGTTCTAGAGTTCATTTTAAAAGTTATTTCTATAACAATGCAGAATTTTTTTTTTACTTTTCATATAAAATTTTACCTGCGTGGGCTAGGATGGAGTTAATATTCTTAATAGACAATTATAGTGCTGTGTTTGGGATTTGTGGTGAAAGGTGTTCCTAATACATAAACATTTTAGCTATTGCTGAGCAGTGCTTGTACAGCACCAAGGTCTTTGTTTTTCACACTGCTCTGCCAGTGGGCACTATAGGAGTGCACAAGAAATGAGGAGGGGATACAGCTAGGTTTGCTAAACCACAGCTGACCAAGTATACCCATATCATTTGATGTCTTGCTCAGCACTGCTGAAGCTTGGGGGAAAAAGGAGTAGGGGAGACATTATGAATTATGGAATTTGCCTGCCTAAGGACCCCATTTCATGTGCTGAAGCCCTGCTTTCCTGGCAGTGACTAAACACCTGGTCACTGATAGGAAGTACTGAATAAATTCTTTATTTTGATTTGTTCTCATGTGCAGTTTTTGCTTTACATGTTAAATTATATTAATCTCAATCCACGAGTTTTCTTACTTTTACTCCTCCAGTTCTCTCCCTTATTCCACTGTGGAGGAGCGAATGGGTAGCTGTTTGAGGCTGAGCTACTGGCTGGGTTTAATCCACAACAAAAGTCAATGCACATATGCTAGATGCAGAATCCATACCTGGACTTTTCAGTTGAACAAGATGAATTCTGCAAAAGAATAGTATATATAAGAGATTCACAGTTCTGCAGAAGTGGGATGCTTCTAATCCTTATCTGTTTGAAGGAATACCAGATTGTGTTTGCCATTGTTTAAAACTTACTCTTCAAGAGTCTATTTGACCTGACTACAGTAAGGTCTTACTTGTACATAGCTGTATTTCTGTAACAAGAGACAGACTGGTTGGTTGACTGACTGGTGTGTACTAATTAAGTTCCACAAAGCAGACTTCATTTAATTTTAGTACTTATTATTTCTGGAGAGAGAAAGGATAGATCCTGATTTCTCTTTTCTCACTTTTCTATCCTCTGTATTATATTTTGCCTCTTTTTATTGGGTGTGGTTTTTTTTGTTTTTTTTTTTTTTAGTAACAACTGAGTCCTAGCCAGGTTGAAACTCAATAATTATTTTCTAAACTGTTACAGTAAGCACAAAAATCCCACCACCCATACACATGCAAAGTGAATCATACAATGATTTCGGTTGGCAGCAGCCTTAAAGATCACCTAGTTCCACCCCCTCCACCACAGACAGGGACGCCTTCCAATAGATCAGATTGCTCAAAGCCCCATCCAACCTGGCCTTGATCACTGACAGGGATGGGGCAGCCACTTCTCTAGGTGACCTGTTCCAGTGTCTTACCACCCTCACAGATAGAGTGGTAATGTCTTCCTAATGTCTAATCCAAATCTACCCTCTTTCATTTTAAAGCTATTCCTCCTTGCTCTATCACTACATGCTGTTGTGAAAAGCCCCTCTCCAGATTTTTGCTATGAGAGAGAGGTTAGACCCTGCTTTTGAGAAGAGCCCTGACCCACCATACTCCCCAGCAGATAGTTCTAAATGTAGCACACAACAGCAGAAAGACTTATTTGGACTCTTCCCTCTCCCCCCCCCCCGTGATGTGTAATTTAGCATTTCATACCAATTTTCAATGTTACACTAGTTAAATATATTTAATGTTTATCCTGTTTTATGCAGGATGTTGAACCTGATATCCTGAGGTCCATCCCAATCTGCATGGTTGGAAGCATAGAGATAGTGCAGAACAATTGTGAAATCAAGATCAGAAAGGTCTTATATTTTCTATTTGCAAACATTCAGTACTATTGAAGCATGCTAGACACAGTTCCAATACTGCTTACATTTTAATTATTTCTAACTAATACATACTGTGATGCTCCTTGAATAATTCATGTTTGCTAAAGAGCAAAGGAAGGCACACATTAATGTCAATCTGTCTCTGTGTTTCACAGCTGTTCAAAAAACAAACATGCATTCCCAATTTTATTTCCTATCCTGATTTTTTCCTTTGATTACAAAGGAAAATTTTCACATACGATGCTGAAAAATAGAGCAGAATAAAACTAATTAGTATTGGTATGCCATAGCAATATATGAGAAATGCGAATACCTAGCCTTGATGTCACTGATTTTTTTTATTTTTTTACCTTTCTTTTTTTTTAAGTGAAAAATCTCACAGGAGCCATCGAATAACCTGCTATGCTTGGCACAAAATAACTACGGATTTTTAACAAGTATATCGATGAAGGTAACTTCTCAAGACATTACGTTCAAACCACCCACATGCAGTAAAAGTGTTATTAACAAGGAAGAAAACAGTACTACTGCCTTTCAAAGTCATAATTTTTGCAATACTGGGAGGATGAAACATACTGTGTATTCTTACAGAGTAATAAACAGACCAGATCAGTCTTAGCTGAAATCTCATTGCTGTCCCACCACAGACAAACAACAGAATTGGAATCAGTATAAAGTGAAGATGTCAGCTTAATTCAAGAGTGCAGAGTGATGTAATCCTCTCTATTAGTGTGGGAAAGACAGGTAGACTCCTCACTGCCTCTGCCTCATTTCAAATATTGGGCTCTGGTTCACATATTCCTCAGGAGGCAGGACACCATTTCTTGCTCTCCCATTGGCACATCAGTTAGAAAAAGACATAAAAAAAAATACATACTGCCTCTACAGCATGAGTTTCCCTTTCCAGGAACTCCCAAAGACTGAGCATGTGCATATGATGGGAAGAGAGGATAGACAAAAAATTCTTTATAAGTCTTCTAGAGAGCCTCACATTTCCAAAGGATGATTATCATCCTGGAGAATTGCTTCTCATTAGATACAACTTCCTTTAGTGAAGACTATTTTTCAAACCTCAGAGTAGGGACAATTTTTCTCATTCCCTCCCTCAGGGAATTTACTGCTCATGAAAGTGCTGGCTCAACAGTACTGAGGTTGAAGTTGTTATCCACAACATTAATGAATAATGCAACACAGCCTCTAAAACTTTCTGTGAAATGAATGGGGTTAGCTGGGTCATACCAGAACTGCTAAGCAAATTATATTTTTTTTATATGAAAAAAACCCTTTCTATAATGAAGGCTACTAGGTAGCAGAATAGAAGAAAAATATATTAATTTGATTTTTTTATACATATATCCCCAAGAACAACTTTGCCTTTGTATGATTCAGAAAATACATTGTGAGACAGGTGCTGCATTTCTGACAATTTGTGAAAGGCAGATTGTTATTAACAGTATGAGACATGGAGAGGTAGAGAGTATTTTTTTTTTTTTTTTATTTAGATGTTATATATCTGAAGTGGAAAACCACAAATGCCTTCTGCTGTGCAGCAAAAGGGTTTTGTGGGTACACCTCCCCCTTACTCTACCTCACTCTCCTCCAGAAAAAAGTATGTCTCACAGAAACCTGTATTTATTTCTAGGCCACAAGTAGTTCTTCCTCTGAGAGGTTTCAGTAAGCATTTTTCAAGAATCCAGTTCAGCTTTTTTATGGCAAGATTATATAAAGCCATACTTACATGATAAATAAATAAATACAAAAATAGTAACATTTGGGATATAGAAAAAATTGCCTTTTTCTCCAATGGCAATAATACTGACTGCAAAAACTTTTATTTTTTGCTTTTCAAATATCCTAAAGCCAAAATTCAAATTTCAGCTTTACCAAAACTTGCCTGTATTAACTGTGATCTTTGTCTCCCCTTATTCTTTACTGTTACGCTGTTTTTCCCAATCAGTCTTGACATAATTAGAATATTCTCATGAGTGAGAAATGAGAATAATACCATTCTGGTAAAAAAGCATGCATGACATAGTTAAGAATGTAATTTATTTAAAAGGAAACAGAAATTTATATATCAACAAAATAATTTTAGGTAAAAGAATGTCAAAACCAACTAATATTGAACTCTCAACTTCTGTACAGCTATCTACTTTTATTGAGTTTAAAACTTTAGATATCAGAAAAAAGGAATTATGAAAAATTGATATAATGACAAAATAACGGCTTTAAAAAAATCATTTGTTCTATGCAATTCACTGGAAAATCTATTCCGAAATGTTCTGCCTCCTATGCTTCTTTCAAGAAGAAAGGCAAGAGAAACCCGGAGAGTATTCTCTTCTCTTTCTATAATGACATTTTCTAATCAACAGTCTTCAAGAACCATAGATAAGTTTGAGGGTAAGAAAAAGTTGAGGGTAAGAAAATGTTGCAACTTTAGCTGCTGGTAATCAGTCCAAACACAGATCAGGGTAGCTGTGACACCCCATTCTTCGATTTGTACTTTTTTAACCAACACATGACCTTTGAAATTCATTGATGGTATATATCTTATAGGCACATGACGTCATCTTAGAGCTCCAAATACTGATTAGTATTTTAAGATACTAAAGATGCTATCTGGAAAAACAACATACTCCAACTTCAAAAATTGCAGTTCTGCAAGGTAAACATACTGGGATTTCAATCTGTGTTCAACAGTTCTGTAGAACTCCAACATTAAAATTCATCTCCCCTGACTTAACTGGCCAAAGAGCACAAATTGATTACCTTAAATTAAGCTATATTGCAATTCTGTCCAACTAAGCCTTTTGACACTTGGAGTGCAGTTCTTTAGCAAGCTAGTGCCTCAGTTGTAAAGATAATCTACTTTTTCCCTTTGCATTGCTGAGGGGACTTCAGAGAGAGCAATATCTCAAATCACCCCAAATATCTTTTTTCCCCTTTTGTCGCAAAATTTCATCGAGCATTGTAAGCATTACACTCCCTTTTAATAGCACCTTGAATGAAAAACTGCCCTCCACTCATTCATGTTCTTTCTGAATATGAAGGATTACCTGGTGTCGTGGTTTGAGGCCCCTCAAACAGTTCTGCGCACTCCCCCCTCTTTCTTCACCAGTCCCAGGGAAATGGGAAGGAGAATCAAAAGAATGCAACTCCCACAGGTTGAGATAAGAACAGTTTAGTAACTA